>SNQJ01S0001098.1:239453-253753 GCA_010110895.2 Picea sitchensis
CTAACATGGCGCCTGCTCGTCATTTCAGGTCCCCCTCTCCTATTTCCACTTACCACCTACCCCCCCCTCCGAAATATGCCTAAACCATCATTTGATACCGCCATTCCTCCATGTCTTTTGTTCCTATCCCTACTCTACACATGTCCTCCACTCACCTTACCACTCATCCTCCTGCCTGTCACATCATTGAATCTCTTACTACTCCCACTACACATCACCTCTCACTTATAATTCCCCTCTCATCACACGCCATGTATCCCCTCATTCCCGATACTATCCACCTCTTCACCTATACTTATCTTCTTCCTAACACTCATAGTCCCACATCCACTCTTTCCATCCCCTTACTCGACACTTGTCCCCACATCATCATATCAGTTAGCAAATTAAATTTTCCCACATGACCGTTGATCGTCAACTGTCCCGTAACGATCCCACGCCACTAAAAAGATATCCCAACAACCATAAAACTCAACATTTTCCCCCCTTTACAATTTTTTCTGACCGAGAATACAAAATCTTATTGGTTATTCAATATTTCAGAGATGCTAAGTCTAGTTTTGTAACAGCTGTCAAGGTATTTGTTGGAGCCACCTTTTATAAGTGGTTGAAGTATAATTCTTGCAATCATAAGTTTAACTCGACATGCGAAATGGCAATGGCCGTTGTATTCCTAAGCCATTGCCTTTTAACTGTTAAACAAGATCTTTCACTTTTATATACCTCGGGATATCGCGCTTCAAGAGTTACAAGTCACACGGTTTCCAAGCCCCGATGCGCGAAGTTGTGAAACAACCTTGAAAGCTTACCCAGGTTAGCACTGAGAGTAAAGTTCCTTAAACCTTAGTTAAGTGTTGTCGGGATTTTGCGTCTCGGTGATCGCTTTCCCCAAAAGTCTTACCGTCATAACCCCGATAGGCGAAGTTGCGAGATAGTTTCAAAAGTCACCCGGGTTAGTGTCAGGGGTAAGTTGTTTTAAACCGTAGTTAAACAATGTTGGGGTTTCGCGACTCGGCATTCACTCTTCCAAGAAACTATACCTTCGTAGCCCCAAGTCGTGAAATCATGATATTAATTAAACACTTAATCTGGATCACGTTTTTGCTTAACTAGATCGCGTCATCGCGATCTCGGGTTTTAGGGGCTCGAAGGGTAGGAATGAAATCTCCCGATACAGCGAACGCTAAAAGGGTGATTAAAGTTTAAAGAAAACATAATTAAAGAATCTAAGCCAGATTAATCAGTGCATTAATACAGGTATTAACACGCACCGTCTATGAGGTAAATTTAAATGTTTTTTGCGCTAACTTGTGTCACAACCCGTCAAAATTTATGGCATTTATTTGAAATGAGGTGAAGTGACAGGTAAAGATATTGTTTTTATTGCTAAATATTTCTCTAAAAATGATTTGACCATTCTTTTCATAAGGACGTCGGGGTTTTAAATGGTCGAGATATAGAGTTCTTTCTCTCATTGTTTCAAATTTCATTTCTATCTTGCGCAAAGAATCTTTTCTCATCAGGCCAATTTCTGTATGTATACACATTTTTACTATAGGAGAGATAAGTCAGAGTCCTCTATCATGGCCCCATGAAAAGAATCCAAGGCGATTGTTGAGAGTTTAGGGCAAGGCTCAGATACTGGTTTTGATACTTCACCTCGAAGTATTGATTCTGTCAGAACCTGGTCATACGTCTTCGAGGTTCTGCAGTCCAAATTGGTGAACTGTTAAGATGATTCCAGTGATAATGAGAGGGGTGACTTGGCCACCAAATACAAAATCGTCGTTCAAGCAGAGATGCATAAGATAACGGCTAGGCCACGACTCCTTCCCTACTATGATATGATCTGATGGGCGCTAGATCATGTGGATATCTCGACTATAACTATTATCAGCGAGCATAAGGTGACCATTAGGACCTTCAGACCAGAACATTTGCAGGAGATGTACCAATTGTCACCCACACCAAATTTCTCACACAATGTCGAGTTTCTGGAAGGTTTTAAGTGGAAGGAATGCGAGAAATACGGCATAAACTTGTCTGATCTGATCAAGTATTGGGTCTCGCACCCTGCAAAGTTCAGGGCGGACGGTAATGGATTTTATTCAATCTCTTCCTTGGAACCACAATTCAAATATATAGCAATGATGACCTATAGGTTGTATGGGAAGGAGGACACCACACATTTTTTTTCTCACATGGGTGCCTCTGATTCATACAGTCGCTGAAGGTTGTTCCTTTGACTGGGCCAAATTGTTGTCAGACAGTTTAACCAGCCGGATCACCGAATATCGGATGCAGAAGGTGAGTGGGAAGGCCGCTTCATTTTTTATGTTTGCCTACATCATGGATGTTGTTTGTTTCATGACGCCTTTCCCTCTAATGAGATAGAGATGGAATCCATTTGAGGCTGAGCCTATCCATGTCTACCACTCAAAACTTTGGGAAGATAAGGCCACATAATTCATATACAAAATTTTCAATTGGGTAATGGTACCAATGCATGTCTCCATCTTCGGCAACCCACCGCCCAGGATTTTAGATAGCATCTCCACCAACTTGAGAAATGTGGTTGATTGGTACGTAGAGGCGGAATTTTCATACATTAGGGTTTTCGTCACCTCTGTTCCCCCCTATGCTCTACCATTATTCATACCGAATAGGCTGGTTTGTCGCGAAATCGCTAGGCAAACTGTGATTCGTGGCATAAGCAAAGAGCTTAAAGGATTTTTGAAGAAGGTATGGCCGCCTTTCCCCATTCATTTGAATACATATTCTTTATTAGATTTTAGACATGCAAAAGCCGAGGCAGCGACTTTGGAGGATATTAAATTGGTCCACATTGAGTTCAAGAAGCATGACCCACACAGGATCGTGGGTAATCACATGGCGAGTTGTGGCCTTAAAAGGTATGAACATGAGCATTCGCCTCATGACGATATTTTTTGAGGTGCAAGATCTTATGTTGAGGTCTTAGGACGGATTCAAGCCCTGTTGCCCGAGGAGAGGGATGATTTTTTCAAATTTCAGGAACACTGGTGGAGCTGCCTTCCCCCAGTATTACAAGGTAAGAACCCACTAACGATAGATACATAGAAAATAGAAGCTAAGGGCTCCAAAAATTCAGGACCTGACCAAGAGGAAAACCAGGAAGAGAAAAAGAAAACCGGGGGCCCGAAACAGGAAGCTGAGATCTCCAATCCTCCAAGCAAGCCAACCTTAGTTGTTACCCTGGGGAAATCATCCAAGCAAATCGACAATCCCATCGTTTCTATCACTCCCCTACAATCCACGAAGGGAATCTTCGATGAGGGATGGATTTTCGGTGAGGAATTGACAACCATTACTATATAAGAGTTGCCTTCGAATGAATTTTTCTTCAATAAGAAGAGAAAGGCCATTGTGAAGCAAGAGCTTTACCTAGAAGCGGGAACAATTGCCAAAAAATTCAAAATCTTAGCCGATGGAAAAGCCATGAAAAAAGAATAATTTGCAACTCAGATAGTAAGGACATTGGGGGCTTTTTCTACAGCCAACCAATATTCTGTCAAGTCCCTAAAAGAAAAGTTGAAGCGGAAAAACCGCTTGATCAAAAATTTGGAGGCTAAGCTGGTTAGAGCAAAGGCAGCTGCCAGAGATCAAGAGAACACATGTATAGATAAAGCTAGAGAAGCTTATCAAAAGGAAATCGAACGTCTCAAATCCGATCTCGAACAAACACAACAGGAAGCCCAGACTGACCAATCACAGATAAGCCAACAAGAGGAATTAATAGGGAAATTATAGGTCAAGTTAAATTTCGTCGAAAGCCAGGTGATATATATCAGGATATTCCAATCTCAAGCCATAGAAATTCGAAAAAGAGTGTCGGCAGCTCAACAAGATTTACTTGCTAAAGTGGAAACCATTCAAAACCTCTGCCAAATCATTGATCAAGTGCTGGAAGACATCTCCTTGAGAGAAAGAGAAGCTGGGGCATCTCGGGTCGTTTTCCAAGAGGCTGTTATAGCCACGATGAAAAAGGAAATGGGTAGTATTTCCAAGCTCTCCATCCCACACCAGACCAGAGGTAACATCTTACTGAAGGCATGGGAACAAAATATATCAGAGAGCAGAGAGCGAGCTAAAGAGGTAAGAAACTTTTGTGAAGAAACTCTCGGGGTGATAGATGAAAGTTTGTTGGGTCTTGATAGTGAAAGCAGCACCGGGACACTGGGCCAGGTGGATATAGCCAAGCACCTTCTCAACATCAAGGAGAATGAGGAAAGAGAGCAGGCTGAAATAACACAGGTAATCCAGACAGATATAGTCCAAGTGGATAAGTGGCTAATAAAGCCAAGTGTATTGTTATGTTCTATCACCACTGGAGACCGACAAGTAGGAGGAAGGTTGCCACAGTTAGCAAAGGATTGTTACACCTTCGAGGAAAACAACCAAGCAGAACCTTCCAGGTTGATAACCTAGTTGGTGGAGAGGTGCGTCACTTGCACACAACAGGCGAAGGGGCAGTTTTTGGGTACCAAATAATGACATGTGTCTACCTGTTCTATTTTTAGAACCCGAAATTTAAATAAAGGAAGGTGCTCCATCCGTCCGAAAGAGGACAAAGACAAAGAATTGAAATGCATAAATCTCCTTTTTGTAACCGAAAAAACTCATGGAACGATTGAGATTCTAGCATGTAGAAGTTTGTATAAATATGAAATTAGAAGAAAGAAAAGAGGCTGGACCTTTTTTGGTCGATTGTAATAGAGACTTTCTCCTTTTGAAAATTAATACAAAGCAATCTGAAGATTCCTGATTCCGTCCAGACTGTGTTATGAGTTTATTTCCTCTGTTATTTCATATTCAATTTCATTTCACATGTATATGTCTGATGAATGTTTCACTGCAATTTAGTAAAACCTATACTGTGGTGGTCAATTTTTAGTCGTCTATATCATTTACAGCTTTTCCTGTCTATCGGCTATCAACAGGTACAAGACCTGTGAACTCTTTAGATCTTCATATTTTATGCTTCATTAGATTTTTTCTCATCTTTTTCTTCTTCTCTTTACAGGGCGAGATTCTCCCTTGATAGGAGCCTCGCATTATAGACAAATTAATGTTTTTCTCACATTTCACACACCATTTATTTAAAAGATAACTCAATTATGGAAAAAGGCCTTTGGTTTGCACTTTATCTTCAATATCAGATTCAAAAAGTTCTCTTTTATAGGATCAAATTGAGACAGCATCAAAAACCTTGAACTCCCCTTTAATTTTTCTGTTCCTCCATGACTGTCCCCATTGCAAGACATCCTAATATTGAACCCAGCTTGTCGGACCAAACCCGTATCACTTTGAACCTTTTCAATACCATACTTAAAATAACCACCACCCGGGTAGAACTTGAACGTTCATGGGCCATGATTGAACAAGATATAAGCATCCAAGAACAGTTGGGAGTGAGACAACGACAACCTGAAAATTAGCCTTTGCTTCCTTTCCCAAAGGTTGATTCTTCCCCCTTTTTATCCTTTACTCACTTTCGGATTCCTAGACACTATACTTTCTAATCCTTAAGTACAGATTTTGGAACAACAGTCTTGACAAAGCTCTACTAATTCGAATATAATTGCATCTATGAAGTGGATGATCAATTGAATGAGAGTCAAATCTAACCTGATATTTCTAGGTAGGAAATTGGATATTGTTTTCAGATTACATGGAGAAAGATCTGTAATCAAATATGGAATGAAAAATTGGTTAATAGGTGGCATCAATTTTCAAGGAACAATTGAACTTATTCCAACAATTCCAGCAAGTCTGGACACCTAGCAACAGAGGATCAACAAGCAATCGACCATCTCCATATCTTAATGCATGATATTTGCATAAATAAACACAGTCATTAGTAAAGACCAACAACGCAACAGAAGTCAAAGAGACATATCATCAATGGTTGACATCAAATCAACACTAGGAGTTCGAGAAGATATCAAAGAGTTCTATATTGTCATAATTAGAGATATAGTTAGTTTAGATTTTTATGAAAATAAATCATGCTCATTTATGACAGGATCCTCTGTAAACAACTTATAAATACTTCCCATTTTGAAGTATTATGGGTTGGGACCTGTTCGTAGGATAGGATCAATATTATAGAGCAGCTCACAGAGCTTCCTTTGATCAAATGTCAGTAATACAATGCAACATTACATGATTCTTGTGTCAATTTTCATTGGTGAAGTGCCTTTCCTTGTAAATTTGTTCTTTCTGTTACCACTACTGCTTTCTACATTCTAAATTATTTTGAGAAGATAAAGAAACAAAATTTGTTTAAATGTACACTCTGTCTCTGGCTTGGAATAATTTATGTGTTTTCCACTAAAGATTGAAAACAAAATTCCTAATTGCTCTGTTTTTAATTGGATTTCTAGACCTTTTCCATCTATTCCATACATTAAATCTTTGAGGATCCAATGAATTTGCCTACCCTACCCTACAATATTAGCCAGTTAACCTTGTATTTGATCATTTCAGAACTGTGACTCCATTTCTCAATGGCCCTCCCTTGTTGTTCCAACCAAACAATTTAAAAAACCAAACCATGTACTATCATAACTAGCCTAAAATTTCAGAAGAACATAGCTAAATCAGATAGAGACATCCCTTTCTTAAGCTGGCAGGGATGTATCCCATCTTCCAAAGTGGTTGAAATAGTTACCTATGTTCATTTATTTCTCAACCTTGGAAATTACAGAGTGATAACATTAGAGAAAATTCAAAAGAAAGATATGTTGCTACTACAATATTTAGATCAATCTAACCATCAAGAGAATGAACAAAAGATTCAGCTAGAAGACAAAGAAGAAGAAATCAAAAGATTGAAGACCAAAGTTGCTAATCTAATAGAAGAAATGTAATAATTGAAGACAGATAACAATAAAATAAAAGGAGTACTAGAAGAGACAAAATAGATGGTCATCTATCTAAAAACTCGACTTGAAGAAGCTAAGAAAAATGAAGAAGCCCAAAAGATCCAATTAACTAAAAGAGAAGAATCGTGTCACATGTTGGAATTGGAAATTATTAATGTCAAAAAGATAAATGAAAGTACTAATGCAACTCTAATGACTCAAATTGAAGAATCTAAGAAAAATTAAGAAGCACATAAGATTCAATTAACTAAAAAGGAATAATCATGCCACAGGTTGGAATTGGAAGCCATCAACCTCAAAAGGATTCAGATAGAAAACAAGGAAGAAATCAAAAGATTGAAGAATGAAGTTGTTGATCTAACAAAAAATATAGAAGAGTTAAAGACATATGAAAAAACTAATAACTACATAGAAGTCTTGGATGATACAAAATAAATGGTCATCAATATATAGACTCAACTTGAAGGAGCTAAGGAAAAAGAAGAAGCATTGAAGATTCAGTTGACTAAAAAGGAAGAAACATGCCACATGTTGGAAATGGAAGTTATGAACCTCAAAAAGAAGAATGAAAAGACAAAAGCAACTGTCAAATTCCATAATAGCTCAACTATCCTAGATAGGATCTGGAACAGTCAAATACCAATTGATGACAAAATCGGTCTTGGATACAATAAGAAATAAGAAGGTGGAAAATGGAGCACCATTCAAAAACATGATAAATTATCATACTCCTCAAAAGAAAAAGGTATAGTCACAAACCTAAAACAAACCATGAACTTTTTCAAGGAACAAAGCTATAAAAGTAAAAAACAAGAAACATATCAAAAGACAAACTTCTCATGTCACAATAGACTCAAGTATGGAAACATCTTCAATGGTTGTTTCTTTTCTTGTAATAACTTTGGTCACAAAGTATTGGAATGCAAGAGTCCTGAAAAGAAAAATTCAGGAAGGTCCAATAACTTAATGATATGTTGGAGATGCAATTATGTTGGCCACACAACAAAGTTTTGTCAAACAATGAAATGTTACAAATGTGATTGGTTTGGTAACAAATCCCAAAACTGCAGAAAATCAAGAAGTCAATCCATGAGAAATAATTCATACAAGCCAGGAAGAAAATCTAATGAAGGTTGGAAGAAAAGAAGAAATGACAAATCTCAAAGGATAAACTTAGAAAAGAAATATCCAACAAACAAAATATCTAATGAAAATCTATGGAGAAGAAAATATCAAATAGAAAGAAAGAAAGATGATCTGGCATCTGAAAATGAAGAAATTGATAATAAGAAAATGATGGGTGAAGTTCCTAATAAGGAATGTAAAATTCATATATTTGAATATGAAATGGATCAAACTCAGGAGAGGAGAGTTCCTAAAGAAGAAGATGACACAATAGCAGATCCTGACGATATCATGTAGATCAAGAGTATATTAACCAATAAAAGAAAAATGCAAACAGAAAATCCCAAAGAAGAAAATGAAGAAGTTCCACTTAGACATAACAATGATGATAATGATGAATCTTCAATAGCATATCAACCAGAAGAATTGAGCAATGAAAATCTTGGAAGTTTTCCAATGTTATTTTCATGAACTACTAAATTTCCCCTCAACAGAAAATATGAATAAAAGGAAGGAGGAAGGATTTTACAACATGATTTGGTGTAAGCACTACAAAATACTACTAAAGTATGGTATGATCTAAACCCAATGAGGAATTTCCAAAAGAATGAAAAACTTATGAAGATGACTTAACAAACAACAAATGAAAGGACCAATTCAATCTTATTTTTAAGGGACAAAAGTTGAAGTTGGTTTTTGCAGAGTCGAAGGACTATGAATAAGATATTAAATTGGTTGAAGAATGGAAATTAAATTAATTGGTATTGATCAATGTTATTATTGTGACTTATCAAAATATCAACGAGAATAAATAAACATATCAAGAAGATTAGTAAGATTCACACCTTTGTCCTTTAAGACAAAGGAGAAGACAATAAAACCCTATGAAACAGTAAAAAATCATGGGGAGTGTTTAATTTGGTCATCAAATGAGGAAGTCATTGGATTAGGTTTAAAAGACTCGATCACTACAAAAAATTGGTATCAATAAGACTACCTATTTGAACAAAAAATCCCAAGACATTGAGATAACAACTGACACCTTCACAGGGGGAGAAAATGAATAAAAGTTTAACTCTTTGTCATTGATGTCAAAGGGGGAGAAAAAAAGTAAAACAAATTTGGTATCAATATTTGGTTCAATCCTCCAACCTGAAAATGAGATAAATGATAGGGGGGGGGGGAAGTATTTGTTTTACATATATGTTTCCCTCAACGCCAAAGGGGGAGATTGTTGGATTTATTGATTGTGTGTTTTCATT
This sequence comes from Picea sitchensis, assembly GCA_010110895.2. Taxonomy (NCBI): domain Eukaryota; kingdom Viridiplantae; phylum Streptophyta; class Pinopsida; order Pinales; family Pinaceae; genus Picea; species Picea sitchensis. Next base: position 248,767 of record SNQJ01S0001098.1, read on the forward strand.
GATGGAAACATGAGTCAAATATATACAATAATCAGAGAAAAAAGGAAGATCACCTTGGGGAAGAAGAAATTCGTGATCACTATTGATCACGATAGGATTGAAAATGATCCTTGTTCCTAAAGATCAAGAAAAGTAGCATGCAAAGAATCCATGTCCAGAGTAATGAAGCATAAGGAATTAAGAGCTGAGGAGGGCTAGTGACTAAATATCAGTGCATAAAATAATACACTAATAGTTATTAAAATCTCAGGAGAAATAGCGATGAACAAATAAAAAATAAGAGCAATGAAAACACCCAGAACTGTGAGGAAACTCTATTATAGTCGGTAGAAATATCAACCATTCATCGAAACCAAGTGGAAGAATAGCATAAGTTTCATCACTTCGGCGATTATTGGAGACAAGGAAGAATCCACAAAATCCCAAAGTCATGAAATAAACACCAATTGTCAATCAAGAAGGAGCTTCGAATGAGTTCTAAGCTGTTAGATCAAGATTTAATTTAGAATTAAATGTTGACCGTCGATATAGAATGGAAATGTTGAACCGTCATATCATACTAAACAAAAGAAGATGGTCAACTTTGGAGCTTACCACTCCAGCGATAAGAAGTTCATAAAAACCAAGAATACCCGAAGGTCGGAGCCCCGAAGTCCTGAAGTGAATCAGGGACATTAGATCTAGGCAATGCATGGTGACCGTTGGATGAGGATAGGAACTGACCACTCTGGCGAAAGGAAGTATGAATCATGTAGGAATACCCGAAGGCCAAATCCCTGTAGTCACGAACTCCTGTCGACCATTGGATCAAAAAAAGAGTTGGGAAATCCCGTCGACCGTTGATCGACATAAAGTGGAAGGATAGGGTAAGCCTTGAAATCCTAAAGTCTGGAAGTAACACTAACTATTGATCCATTCCAGGACCATTCTCGACTATTGGAGGAAGTAGTGGAAGGATAAGATAAGAGGGGACAAAGGAAGGAAGTCCCAGAGTAAACAAAGGTCATCAGATCAAGACAAGGAAAGATCAAATGATGGAAAAACATATTTGACACTTCAGCGATGATCGAAGGTTGATATAAAAGTGAAAAGCTCTCAGAGCCATGAAGTATCGAAGCGACTAAGTGCAACGCCATGATCTAGGAGGGAGACATGTGGCAGGAGACAAAGATGACACGTGGCCCAATCAGGTGGTAACAAATGTCAAGGTCGATGTGGCACATAAGGACCTTGAAATTCATGAATCAGGGTGACACGTGGCACATAGAATTAGGGTCCACGTCATCTTCAGTGACGTTAGCAAGCCACGCCACTATGGGATGACTAAATTCGAGGATATACAAGCCTCTGTTATCAACTAATCATCGAAGGCCAGAATCATGAAGTAAGGTTAATTATTGATCTAATTGGGGAAAAATCTCGACCATTGATCAAACATAGTGGAAGAATATAGTAAGCATGAGGTGTTAACCGACAAAAAGAGGTCACAGTCATTTTATGACTTATTCGGTAGGTAAACCTCTGGAGGAATTGAACTATTTCATATTACTAGTAACCCAGAGTCCTAGAGTCACGAATCTCTGAAATTCCAAAGTAGATGACAACCGTCCACCTCAACTGAAGATTAAGTTAGATTTGTCGATCATATAAAAGATGAAGTTCAACGAATGCACAAGAATTAGAACAGATCGTCAATATGAGAACTTTGGGAGTAATGCTAGCCATTAAATTAGCTAGCATGAGATGTAACCACTCCAGAAGGTAACAAATTTGGAAGAATACAAGGATTGAAAATGTTAGAATCTCGAAGGTTGAAGTATCGGAGAACCTAGCTCCAACATCGGTCACATGATAAGGTAAAAAAGATAATAAGGATCATAAAGGGGCTAGAAGTGAATAAGCCCTTGGACACTTGAATATGATCTCATGTAGAAGAATATGGGTGGAAGGAGAAAAACGCTAACAGAACAACGTTTGAAATAGCTAAGCCTGTGGTTTTGAGCCTGCGGTCACAAAGGGAAGTGGTTTCAAGAAAGTGCCTTTGCATAATTTGATTTCTATGAATAGTTAGGGGCCTGTGAAGTAATTTGATGAGATTAACACCATAACATTACAAAGAGCTAGTAAAATCTTGAATATGATATGTTGAAGAACTAGGGATGCAACAAAAGAATGGGAACATTATAAGGATTCGATCCATACCTGTGATTAGCTCATGTAGACGAAATTCGAATCAAGATTAATCTTCTAATTAATTGAGAAACTTACATGATAAATTAATGAATAAAAGGAGAAGATTATCTATGTTAAATTAAATGAAGAGATGCAATGGTTCATGTCAAAAGACGTAATGGTTCAATCCTATACCTATTGAAATACTATATAAACCAGAAGTAGTGGTGAATCTTAGGGTGTCTTGGTGGATTATTATATATATATATATATATATATATAATGGATTGAATGGAAGTTCATTCTATCAAGTTGGTGCCTATTTACAAGTTGAGTCTTATTATGAGGGTTGGATTCCTCACATCTCAGTTGGATCTGAGATAAACAAGTTGGTTTTTTTTATGAGGGTTGGATTCCTCATTTCACAGTTGGATCTGAGAACTACAAGCTAGGTATTGTATCAGAGAGTTGGATCTCTCATATTCAGTTGAAGTTGAAGATATTAAAGGATTGATTTTATTTGTATTCATTCAAGTTAAATAAATAAAGGAAATATATTTTATCTACTTCATACAATTTTTGTTACACATGTTTGTGAAAATTAATTGAGCTACATATATATTATTGAGTTAATTCAGTTAATCTATGAAAGTGTGAAAAATAGTCAAAAGTTCTAGACACTGATTCACCCCCCCCCTATCAGTGTTAGTGTGTGTTTCAAAAAGAAGGGGAAGTAGATGTGAATATTCTCATAAAAAATATGAATAAATGTAGCAAGAACATATACAAGAAGGAAGTTGCAAATACATGAAATAATGACTTTGGTAAGTTGACCTGTTTCCAATGTTATGATATGGGACACTATGCTAGGCATTGTCCGTTAAAGAATAAGGGAAAGGGTATGAAATAGGTTGTGTTTAGGACTATAACAAACACATAGGAGGATCCCTCTTAGTTTGAGAACAACTTTTTCATGCCCTCTTTCTTATATTCTAACACTGTGTCTAGTGTTGGATGGTGTGTGGACATTGGAGCTTAAAGACATATGATATATGACAAGTATTTATTCAACAATATTTTGGAGTAAGAGGGAGGCATGAGTGTGGATCTTGGTGATGATGCCACTTATCTTATGAGAGGAATTGGCTCCATTTATTTTCAAATCCCTTCAGGTCATATGTTCTTGAGCTAATTTTTATTCTATTTTTTCTTGGTTTGATGAAGAATATTCCTTCAATTTCACATATGATAGATCTATAATGGAGATTTTCATTTGAGGGGCAACAATGAACCATTAATGATTGTAGTCTAGATATTCCAAGGACTTTGGATATAGGGATGATAGAGGGTGGCATTTACAGGTTACTTGTTGATTGAGTGGCACTTGTACACTCTAGTGATAGGATGGAATAACCTTCTAGTTTTGAGGAGACTAGAGATCATATAGGAGTGCTTGTATTGTTAGTGAGGTCAACTATACCTCCTAGTAGATATGTTAGTCATATTTCACTAGTTTATTCCATCCATGAACCTTCAAATTGTCTTGAAGAGACAAAGTGTGATTCCTTCATGGAGGATGATGTTGAGATTGATTCAAGGTTTTCAAATTATGGGAGTATTATAAAATATACATATATGGTTGTTGGATTCTATCAGACATAGGGAGTTGACCATGATGTTACTCTTGCTTCAATATTCTCTTAGGATGTGGGAGTTGACCTAGTTCAAGTTGTTTTACTTGCTATAGGATTTAAGTTGCATGAGAGGGATTCTCATGTTCACAGGTTGTTTATAGCCCTGCATGGATTCTTACTTCTACTAGGAGCCTGGTATTCTAGGATCAATGAGTTGACTTGTGTAGACTTATATCTTTGTTATTTTGATAGATGTGATACAAGTGTCTTTTCCTTGTTTTGAGATATGCTTATCTTTGCAGGATGTTCTAGATACCTCATGATCACCCATGATGTGGTGTCAGTTGATTTTGGCCAGTGATGTTGACTTCATGGATAACAAAGTTAGGTAGGTGGGTTATGTTCCTTTAGATTCAAAGGTGGTTAGTACTCTTTGGAGGATCGATATTTTTTGATGGCATGGGTGAGAGTCCCTTTGTAGAAGATAAACACAGTTACCAACTTGACGAGAACCATCTAGAGTTCTTGTTTTTCTAAATCTTTCATTGATTTGTTGTTTTTGTCTCCATTTAGAAAAGTGGTGCTACCATAGCAACCTATTTTTAGGGATAAAATTACCACTTTTTTCAACCATGGCTTGAACAACCTCATAATGTTACCAAAAAAAACCTTAAAATCAATTGTTGAATAAAAAATCAGCGCCAACAACAACACTAATTTTTTGTTTCAAAGACAAAATTACTTCTTCTTTGACACCATGGCCCTAACAACCAATAATATTGTCAACAAAAACATAAAAATCAACCTTTGAATTGAAAAGTGACACCAACAACAACACCCTCCATTTTTTTCAGGGTCAAAATTTTAATTTTTTTGAAACCATGGCCTTGAAAAGTGATACCCCTACAACCAAAATATTAAAATCAACCCATGAATCGAAAAGAGGTGCCACTGATAACACCCTTCCCTTTTAGGGGCTTAAAATCATAACATTTTTAAAACCATAGTTTAAAAGTCCAATATTATTGCAAACAAAATCATTAAAAAAAAAAAGAAAACCCAAAAAGGAAAAAACATAAAATTAAAGAAGGAAAAAATAAAAAATCGGAACAAAAGTTTTTTAATAAAAAATATTTGTAATTCTATTTTTCAAAACCTTTAAATTTAAAAAAATAAATAAA
>SNQJ01S0001098.1:254331-272988 GCA_010110895.2 Picea sitchensis
GGGCTAGGTGGGGGAGGGGGATATGGGGCTATGGGAGGGTGGGATAAGGGTGAGGGGGTGATTCTGGGAGTCATGCCCCACCAACCTCCACCAAAATGTCATTTTTTTTTTAATTCATTTTAATTCTTTTTTTTTTTTTAAATATTTTGTTGTTTTTTAGGTTTTCTATCTTTTGTATTTCATTTTTTCTTTTTTAGGTTTTCTTTTTTTAACTAGTTATTTTTTTAATATTTTAAAATTGTACTACTGATAACACCAAAAGGGCAGGGTGTTATCGGTAGCATATTTAAATGGATAATTTTAAGACTTTGGTTGCAAGGGTACCGATTGTCAAGGTGATGGTTTCAAAAAATTGCAATTTCGACTCTGGAAAAAAGAGGAGTGCAATTATTAGTGCCACTTTTTGATATGGGGGTTGATTTAAAGGTTTTTGTTGGAAACAATACCTATTGTTAAGGCATGATTTTCAAAGAAATTGTAATTTTGTTCCTAAAAGAAAAAAAACGAGCCATATTTAAAGTTTTTTGTTGGAAACATTACGAGGTAGTTAAGGCCATGGTTGCAAAATTTTTAGCCCCCCCAAAAAAGGGTGCTACAGATAGCACCATGTTTTGAAACAATGGTTAATTTTGGTGTTTTTGACCCAAAAATATGGGCCTTTTAGAGATAAATTTCTCATTTTGATGTCATAATTATGATCAATTTGGTAACTATGTTGACAGTGGTTGAATCCAAGACTATAGCAGGTACAAATTTGCAAGTGGTATATTTGGTGGAGTTGCAAAGGGAGTCGACAGGTGTTGGTTAAAACACTTTCCTCGTAAAGAGGTAGTGTTATCTTTCGGGGTTACTCCGAAAATGCTTACACCATGTTTGGGGATGCTTCATGAGATTTGGGCTACATGGTGTATGACCATCCCCTATACAGTATGTGATGGATTCATACATGAGATATGATCCATAATGGATTTTCATATTGGAGATGGATTACTCAATCATTTCTTGAACTTAGTTGTATTCTTGCATGATATTCTTCCCTAGGGCATTGGACATCTCTAGATAGCTTTGGTGATGTTATAAATGATGGCCACATGGAGATGTTTACTTGCTATGAGAATTCCCTTCTTAGGAGAAGGACCATTTTGCATCTTAGAGAAGGGAGTTGGACCCTAAACAACATAGGGTAGATTGTATTCTTTAATGGAGTCTCAAATATGACTCGAGGACGCATCGGTTGTGATAATGTTCATGCAGAGGGCGGAGCTAGTGGAGTAAATGGTTGAATAGGATTGTTGGAGTCATTAGAGGCTTGTAGTAGGAGCAATGGACACACCTTGTGGGTGCCCTTGTATTTGGAGCCTTGCTTGTAGATGAAATCACCTTGGAGTTTGACATGTGTACCCTTGGAGTGTAGCGCTCCACATGTGTGAGCCTACAAGTGTCAATGTTAGTTTATTTTAAGGGCACAATCCCACATATGTATTCTTAGCCTCCCTTGCCTCTCATATATATATATATATATATAGGGGAAGGAGAGAGTCCTTCACTTCTCATTAAGTTCTTATTCATTCTTGTGTAGAGATGTGATCAAGATGAGCACACTACTTATTTCTCTCTCTCTCTCTCTCTCTCTCTCTCTTGGATATTCTTTTGTACTTGATCTCTCTCTCTCTCTCTCTCTCTCTCTCTCTTGAATCTTATTTTATACTTGATCTCTCTTTCTCAGAGTCACTAGTGTTTCTTGAGATTATTGAAGCATATAAAAGACTATGGTTTTGAGATGAAACCATATGTTGTACTTAGTGAAGAGAAGAAGAAGAGGATACTTCCTTCTTGGAGAACATGCTTATGTGATGCATGCTTGTTGGATGTCTTTGGAGTGAGCTAGGGTTTTCTTGGTTTCCATTAAATAGGGTTTTGGAGAGCTAGAGAATTGCACTATCCTTATGTTAAGGATATGGTATATACATGAACTTCATCTTTATGAATATTAATGAAGTTTCCAATTGTCTAATACTTGTGTAAATTACAAATTTTATTTTCAGCCATAGATATTCTTCATGGTTTGTAATTTCTAGCATTATATGTCTCGCTGAATTGACATAAGTTAAGGGTAAATGTGTTAAGTGATTTAACATTTATATTGAAGAATATAAGTTTTTTTTTTTTTGTATTTACAATTGTCCTAAGTATTTTCATGTCTATTACATGCATGATAAGATTACCCTAGAGTGCTAAAACTTATTTGAACACATTAGTATCTATTCTCTTGAATTTCTTAGTTGATTGGGAAAGTTAAGAGTTGAAATATAGTATGTTGTTGTTGTTGTTTTATTTAAATTTCATAAAATCCATACAACTGAAAATTCTCAGGGTTATGATCTAGGAAACCTCTAAGAAAGAGGTGAAAATTTTGAATTTCATAAAAAACCTCCATCTAGAAAAATCTCTATATGGTATCAGAGCTTTTGTTGCTAAGATAACTGTAGGTGTAAGAGGGAAATTTGTATTTCTGCTAATGATTACATGGAAAAGGTACTTGAGATTGTTTGAGGTTGTGGGGTGTACCCTATGTTTCTTGGGAGAAGTACTTAACCCTAGAAGGGTTTTGTCTACTGCATATATTATTGGATTTGTGCACTTGAGGAATTCTTTAGGATGTGTAAGGTGAATCCGAGTCTTAGAGAGTGTGATAGGTTATATGGAGCTTCCAAATGTGTTCCTTGGAAGTTTAGACTTTATTTACTTGTGGAGGAAGCTGATCTTTGGGAGCATGTTTTGAAAGAAATCCAAAAACCTATTGATCCAACACAGTTGGATGCACATTGGAAAAATGAATCCAAAGTGAAGAGTATCATCCTTGATTCTATGAAGGACCATTTCATCTCTCACATTGTAGATAAGACAATAGGTAAGAAAACATTTGAAGCTTTTGTTGAGTTATTCCCAGACTCTTCTGCTTCTCAACGGAGGCTCTTGCGAAAATAATTTTTAGTCGTCCATATGATAAAGATAGATATTTTGGTGAGTTATATGAATACGATCATTGGGTTGAAATATTAGTTGGATTCCATTGGAATACAAGTGGAGAATCGATAGTTAGTGTCCATTTCCTTAAATGGACTTGTTTCTCCCTAGATGCCTTTTGTTCAGGGTGTTTTTTCTTAAGGGACCTTGCAAAAGTTTCCAAAGATTTGAGTTGATCTTGTGAAAGAAGAAATTAGATTGCAATTTTTTTCAAAGCAACAAGGGGAAGTAGATGTGATTGGTCTCGTTGAAAAGACAAAGAAAGACTACAAGAAGAAGGAAGGTATAGATAAAGGAAATAAGGACTTGAGTAAGGTGATGTGTTTTTGATGTCGTGAGATGGGACATTATATGAACCATGTCCATTGAAGAACAAGTTAAAGGGTATGAATCATGTGTTGTTGGAACTATAAAAAGCATATAGGAGGATGACTCTTAGTTTGAAACCAACTTTTCCATGACCTTTTTGTTTTTCGACTAGGAGCTAACGTCTCTGCACCAAGAAAGTTTGTTATTAGTAGAAAAATGTAAACAATGGCTATGGCATGCTACTTGTGCTAGGTCTCTTTGGGGCTTGAGTTATTGTTCTTGAATGATGAAGTTGAAGTTGACATTGGTCATTGTGTTATTGGGTGTTCAAATGCTACCGAAAGACATTTTTATTAGGGTTGTTGATTAGATTGCTAGTGTGTTAGAGATCCATGTATTAGAATGGTGATTAGGCTAGTGGGTTATGAACGATATGCTTCCACTAGACAACAAAGTCAGATTTTTAGAAACAAAACATGTGGTTTTGTTTTGGATGTTGAACTTTTATGCATGTCATAGAAGGCTTAAATTTGCACAAATATGGTGTTCATTTTTTCCTAGGTGGGTCTAGGATTAGTAGATGGAGTATCATGCATTGATCCATTTTTTCGTGTCATAATGAAGGACAATATTGACAAGATATTTGTTGGTGATGATAACAATTGTATGAGAATTACTTGACGTGTCTATGATGAATGGAGGATAGTTTGGTGTATCCAATATGGGAACGAAAAGGCCCCAATTATGGTGTGTCCAAGCTTCAAGGTTTTGCATCTATGATGAATAAATGCTTCAACTTAACTAGCACTTATGGATGTGCATCCTCATGCTCAAGTGCATAAATTGAATTGGCCATTCAACCTTGCTTGAGAATGAGGACAATTGATGCACACCCACATGGTATAGTTGAGCTAAGTCCCTAACTTGAGCACCTATATCATTAACTATTGATTGGTTCTCATTATGGCTTGTGGTACAATGGAGGTTGCAAGTATGGGCATATGGCTGTAAGAATTATTTAGGAATTTGTACCCCTGATTTGGGTGTGTTGCATTATGCTCATGATATGGAGATCAACCATTAGTGTGTGCATAGGAGGTGAAGTATTTGACTAGTTAATTGAGTTGTTATTCAAACTAGAAGCCTTGATTCTATGTGTGCATCACATGAAGATTAGTTGGGTATCATTCAACTATCTTAGAGGTTTGATTGTCAGTGGTGATGATCATTGTTGAGTTTCCCTGAAGGGGGAGGTTGTTCACATGTAGAAGGAGTTGTTAACACTAAGTGTTGAGTAGACCATTGGTTGGCTGTAGACTTTGGGTGATGACATGGGTCTAGAAATCTATATATGAATTTTTCAATGTGTCAAAATGAAGTAAGACTCAAATGACAAGTGTTGGTGGAGAGTGGGTGCATCTGTTACACCAATTATCTCTTGTAATTGTCGGTGGATTTGTGTGCACATTTAAGGGGAGTTCATCAATAAACTAAATGAACCATGTACTCGAATGACTTCCTACTTAATTAATGGTTCCAATAGTTAAGAATGCATGTATTCCAGTGGATGGTTATTCCTTTATATGGATTTCTACAAGTTGGTGATGTCTACAAGAAGCAAGTCCCTCGTCGAACCAAAATATAGACTTTGTTAGTGAGGAATGTCTTTAGTGTATAGGGGAGCATGTATTGCAAATGATTAGATGATGATGAAGCCTTGACCTGATAGAGATTAAAATAAGTACTTTCCAAGGAGGGGTGTTGGAATTATTAACTCCTACTTGCCTTATGGAATATTGCATGATACTTATGACCATATAAAAATGTTCTGGTTTGTTAATATATTGATCAACTCTCTATGTAATTAGTTTGCTTCTAAATTTTATGAAGTTGTTACTAATTAAATATGAAAAATTCTCTCCGACTAGTTTAACTCCTCAATCAATAGATGTTTAAAATATTTTCTCAACAAATTGTTCATATAACAAACTAATATAACTACCTCCAAACAAACATTCATAGATTTATATATATGTACTATTACATTGTTAAATAAATTAATAATACAATATAATGTATTAAAATAATATAACTTAAATAAAAATTCCCAATACTTTAACACACATGCTTTTAATACATATTTTATGTTCTAAAAAAAAGAAAATCACATGGAATTCAAGAATGGGACAAAGTATACAAGTTGGCACATGACTTCGTTTACAAGGAACAAAATATTTTAAAAACTCTACAACCCTATATTCTAACATTGTTTTTAAAGCAACAATGCTTATCAAATAGAACATAAGGCTTGTCTTATATATACAGATTGAATATATCATTAATATATAATGCTTTGACTTTTTTACATTATGATATTGCTTGCCCTGCTGCCTTATATACACACATTGCATATATCAATTAATATATGATGCTATGACATCATTCAAATCTGTCTTATATATACAGATTGAATATATCATTAATATATAATGCTTTGACTTTTTTACATTATGATATTGCTTGCCTTGCTGCCTTATATACACACATCGAATATATCATTAATATATAATGCTTTGACTTTTTTACATTATGATATTGCTTGCCCTGCTGCCTTATATACACATTGCATATATCAATTAATATATGATGCTATCACTTCATTCACATCCACTGAAGAAGGGAAGAAATATGTTTGAAATTTTGAAAGCCTCTAGACTAACCTTCTATTTTGCAATGATTCTGATCCACTACATTGTGAATTGTCATAATGATCCAATAGACTAAGAACACCATTACTTGTGTCATAAGCAACGGTAAGTTTTGCATTAAAATATGCAACACTCCACTTAACTAACCATTTAAGTAGAGCCCACTGAAATATTTTGATGGCTGCTTTAACATTGAAAAGTAGTTTTCCAACTTCATTCGCCATTTTAGAGACGGTTGGAATTTGAAAACGAAATAACCCTTTTAAATTTGAAGATTGTTAAATCCACATAATTAGAATTGACGGTTGGTGAAGATAAAACCCGCACACTTTGCAAACTGGCTACTTGTTCGCCACGCATCAACCTCTGACCGAAGGCCGCCTTTACAAATTAGAACCGATAACAATGACTTCCATCATTCCTTTCCGTCTGTTAAAAGTTCATTGCAGATTTCGTCGCTAAATTTATCCATCCCTCCATGGGTACCTTCATTGGCCATGTCTTGTCAGGGACAGGATTTCTGCTCATCGGCCTCTGGCATCTCTTCAACACAGTAACAAACTACGCRCGGTCTCCATTGGGTTTCCACACTCGGYCATGGTTCCCCGCTAAATTTGGTGGCGGGAAGTTAAAGTACGTGGAGCTGGCCGCCATTATAGCGGGGTCCTGTTTATCGATTTTGGCGGAGCTGTTCATCGGGCCGAAGAGGCACCAGCCCCTGGCAGACGACTGGAGCATCCCGTCGGAGCACCTCAACAACTTCGAGCACTCCTCCATATCGTTGTTCTTCCTCATCTACGCTTCCGTGGCTCTCTACTCGGGACTCAGTAAGCTCATGGTTCCACCGGGGGCGCTGCACGTGATTGCGGCGCTTGCCTTTAGCCAGGAGCTGCTGCTCTTCCACCTTCATTCAGCGGACCACATGGGGGCAGAGGGTCACTACCACTGGCTCCTCCAGCTCATCCTTGTCGTCATTTTGTCGGCCATGCTGCTCGAGGTAGCGTTCCCGCAGAGCTTTCTGGTGGCAACGGTGCGTTCCGCGTCGTTGGTGTTCCAGGGGGCGTGGATCGTCCACATGGGGTTCATGCTCTGGATCCCGGCCTTCATCCCCAAGGGTTGCCAGATGGAGCGCACCGATGGCCACGCTGTGGTCAAGTGCGCTAGCCAGGAAGCAATTATGCGGGCCAAGGCTCTCGCTAACCTACAGTTCAACTGGTATCTTGCCACGATTCTCGTACTCACAATCGTCTTCTATGTAAGAACAGTCAACGGAAATTATACCGAAAAAGATGCTGGCTATGAACCGCTAGAGCAGAAGCCTGAGAGCAAGGGCGACAAAAAAGTCGACGCGACAGTGGAGATGGGCAGCCATGGAGTCGACAGAGAGTACTTTCGCGACGGTTCTGAGAGGTCCATCGATCTCGAGAGTTTGCAGGAAGCAATGAAGCTAATTGAAAGATGAAGAAACACATCTAATATTCTTCGATCAGTGCATCAGAAATGTTGAAAAGAGGATTTTAACTTGAATATATTGTTGGAAACCTGTCAACGAATCTTTCATACATTCAGATGCATATGTATTTCAGTTAAATTAGGAATGTGCATACATGCATTTATTATAAATAGATTGTGTAAATTCTATAATTTATTTATGAATTGTTAGTGTAACTATGTGATTTATTCATCATCAGTTTGTGTAATTGAGTGAAAGTTGTTATATATATAGGTGAGAGTGCAATGTGTGCAGAGAGCAGAGTGTGTGTGAGGAGAGGATGATTGTATGTTTGAGATTGACTATTGTAATTCTCCCTTAAATAATAAGAATACCAAATATCATTACTCCGTAGTTTTTTCACTGCATTAAGTTTCAACATAAATCAATGTGTCAATTGTGTGATTGGTGTTCTCAATTTTATGAATGATTAATTTTACTTATAAATGCTCTATTTTGCTGCTGTTGCCCAACAAATGGTATCAGAACTTGAGAAGAAAATAATTTTGATCCCTGATAATTCACAAAGAAAGAAAAGCCAAGAATCTTGGATTGCTCTCGTTACACGCGGAACTGTGTGTTCTCCCCACTCACGAGAAAGAAATCCGTCGTGAATGAATTAAGAAGAGGCAGAAAAAATCGCATAGAGGTGCTGCCATCATCGGTCTGTTCCTCCCTACAGAGAGAAGGAGCGTGATTTCTAAAAAGTCACGCTCCCTCTCCACACTAACAAGAGCGCCGATATAATAAAATTCGCATTGTATGAGTAGTATAAAAATTAAAGGTTTTCTTATTATTATTCATATGACATGGTCGTGAGTGTTTCTTTTTTTTAAAGAAACAAGTGGGTGAGGTGGAGGATAAGTTCAAACCATTTTTAAACGAGTGAGTGGATGTATAAGTGGATCGTTTAGTGTTTACAAAAGGTGGATGAGACTCCCTTGTTTGTGGGACAAGGGATTCCTCTCTCCGCCCAACATTTGACTGGTAAAGTCTACGAAGGTATACATACTCTACCTCTCTCTGGATTTGAACCTGTGACCTCTTAAGAGGAAACACATGTTCATAACCATTAGGCCCACTCAGGCTGTATATATATTGGATTAATTTATTTTTTGTCAGTTATATTCTATCATTATTTTTTTATTATAAAAATGTTCAGTTTTATAAGTATTGGTTTTGGAGTTTGTGTTAATGGTGAAAGTGTAGAGTTCTAAGTTTGAGGTGGAGAAATTTAGTGGTAAGAATAATTTTGCACTATGGAAGTTCAATATGTGGGATCTGCTTGTGCAACAAGGATTGCAAAAAATGTTGGATAGAAAGACAAAGAAACCGACAAGCATGAAAGACGAGCACTGAGAAGATTTGGATGCAAGAGATCTCAGTACTATTCGTTTGTGTCTGGAAGATAAAGCGTTGTTTAACATCGTTGAAGAGGAGACAACAACAGGTTTGTGGAACAGACTCAAGATTCTGTATATGACGAAGTCCTTAATGAACAAAATCTTTTTGAAGAGGCAATTGTACAACTTGCAGATGAAAGAAGGTACATAAATTTTTGATCACTTGAATGTTTTCAATACTCTGATTTATCAATTATCTAGTATGGACGTAATGTACAAAGATGAGGACAAGGAAGTTACGCTACTGTGTTCGTTACCTAAGTCTTGGAATCATCTGGTCACAACTATGTGGTTTATCTCAACATATGTCATTGATTATGACACTGTTGTGGGAGCTTTGTTTTCTGAGGAGACCAGGAAAAGATCCAGTAAAGAAACCTCAATAGAAGAAACAATGGTGGTCAGAGGTCGATCTATAGAAAGACGACAAAATCATAGGGGTACATCAAGGTCTAAGTCAAAAGGAAAGAAGAGTAAGCATAAATGTTGATTCTGTAGAAAATATGGGCATCTCAAGAATGATGGTAGGAAAAGATAGAATGCATCCAAAGAGGACTCCACAAAAGAAGCAAATGAAGATAATTTAGCAAAAACAAGTTCAGTTTCCAGATTAGGTATGGTTGATGAGGTATTGTCTACTTGTGACATTTCACATCGACATTAGCATTGGTTGTTAGATTTTGGTGCGTCCAGCCACATGTGTCTTCATAGAAATTGGTTCTCAACTTACCAATCTATTGATGATGGTGTTGTTTTTATGGGAAATGATTTTCTTGTAAAATTGTTGGAGTTGTTAGTGTTCGGATTAAAATGCATGATGGTTCTATAAGAACATTAACATATGTAAGGCATGTACCCGAACTTACAAAGAACTTTATATCTTTGGGAGTTCTAGATTATATTGGTTACAGGTGTATAACTCAAGGTGGAGTACTAAAGGTGTCCAAAGGCATCTTAGTAGTCATGAAGGAAAAGAGGATCAAGAACCTTTATCAACTTGAAAGAAGGAAAAAAGTAAATCAAGCAGTGGTAGCATCTGAAGATGCTAGTGACTCTTCGTTTATGGCTTCAACGTTTGGGTCATATGAGCGAGAAAGGGCTTAAGGTACTGGTTGATCGTAAATCACTACCAAGTTTGATGTTTCTGAATTTGAATTTCTGCAAGTATTGTGTTTTTGGAAAACAATGTAGACAAAATTTTAAAATAGGAAGACATATAAGCAAAGGTATTCTTGATTACATTCATTCATATGTTTGGGGACCATTCCCTACAGTTTCTTTTGGAGTATCGTCATATTTTGTGACATTTATAGATGGTTACTCTAGAAACATTTGGGTCTATATTCTTAAAAGAAAAGTTGATATATTTAATACTTTTAAGCAATTTAGAGCTTTGGTTGAAAAGAGCATTGACAGATCAATCAAGTGTTTGAGGAAAGATAATGGAGGTGAGTTCACATCTTTGGAATTTGAAAACTATTGCAAGGAAGCTGGGATCGAAAGACATTAGACCACGGTTTATACTCATCAGCAGAATGGTGTTGTTGAACACATGAATATGACTCCTCTAGAGAGAGCAAGGATCATGCTCATTAATGCCAAGTTGCAACAATAATTGTTGGTAGAAGTAGTACTTACAACATGTTATATGATAAATCGGTCACCATCGACTGCAATAAATTGTAAGATTCCAGAAGAGGCATGGACAGATCATTCATGCGATTTTTCAAATCTAAGAATATTTGGTTGTGATGCTTATGCTCTTATTTCTAAAGATCAGTCTTCTAAGTTAGATCCTAGATCATATAAATATGTCTTTGTTGGTTATGGTGATGGAGTTAAAGGGTGCAGATTGTGGGATCCTACTTCCCACAAACACATCATAAGCATAGATGTAGTATTTGATGAATCCTCACTCTTAAAATCAGAACTAGTAGATGTTGAAGTGAGACAAGAACATGTACCACAAGTTCATCAATTCAGTTGGAAACTCAATCATCTTCAGAAAGGGAGGAGCATGAAAAAGTTCCAGAAAAAGAAGATGAAGATGCAGAAAATATCCAGGAAACTGAGGATATGGCTCAACCATCTCTAAGGAGATATTCACAGGTCATGAATCCCCCTACAAGGTATGATGATTATGTTTCATCTGTGGCTTAGGTTTCTATTGATGGAGAACTATTGACGGGCGAAATTGACCGTCCGTCAACTGAGAGAGTGGAACCGGTCCGGGGTTGTCTAATAACCCAAGACGTTTGGAATGAACCACCCTGATGGGTTTAACGGCTCCGTTGGCCGCTCTAAGATCCTAGGAAAACTAAAGAGAAACTAATCTAAAATAACTAATCTAACTAAAACAAACAAAACAAACAAAACTAACTAAAAATAATACACTAATCTAATTAAAACAAACTACTAATTAAACTAAAACTAAATATAAACTACTCTAACTATACTATATACAAACTGCTAATTACTATTACACTAACTCTAATAATTAGTTTTCTAACTACCTGTTACGCTATAACTTATTCACAAATATACAATATAAACAATCTACAGATTTAATTAAAACTTGCAAAACTCATTATATTCTACCCTAAGACAACGAGATATGTTTTTGATTTTTATATTTTATGAATAAGAAATAAAACTGATGAAATTAAACGATCTAATATATTTACTGAAATTAAACAATCTAATATACTAATTCTATCTAAACTAATAAAAATAGTAAACAAACAAGCGACTAACTGACCTGGAAGCGCTCCTAATTTGTCCTGCGTAAGACGACTTCGAAGCTGGTCGGAGGAAGGAAACTCGCACCGGTTGATCCAAAAGCTTTTCGTAAACGATCGGCTGTGATGCTCTTTGAGTTGGTTTACAGGACAAACAATACATAAAAAATCATAACAACTATAAGATTTATAAATCTCTGCAACAAGGGAAACCTGTTATGCAAAAACTTATATATAACAATTCAATTCATGAAGAAGATAAACCTGTCATTCACAAACTGAATTAAACAATTGTTATGTCTTTTATACACTTGGAAGGAACCAGATATGGATTACAGTGATTAAAATTATATCATTTGCACATGATTAAGATAGCTAAAGTAGTCATTAACCAGACACAAATTGATATGCACAACATGAAACAAAATATTGATATATTGAGAAGCTAAAGCTGTGACAAAACACCAATTTCTGCTTCAGTCTGTATTAAAACTCCATATCCTTGTTCTCCCACGAATGAGGATGATGATTATTACAAAAATCATAAGTATATATAGGTCTCTTCACAAGGTAAAACTTCCTTGTGGATAATATCAAATTGTTTTACAAAATCTGGGAGATATCCCAAAATCACCTAAACTAAGAAAATGAAATGCAAGTGAAATCTTTGAAACATCCCCTAACTGCTCATCAACTCAATTGCAATTTCGAATTTACCTGCAATAGAACACAATTATCAAATTAGAGAGATATTTCAGTAACAAAATAACAAAAATTTGATCCTACAGACTCATACATGCTTATGTGTCAAAGCAAATCCACGATGTAAACAAAGTTTATGAGTTTGTCATATAAACAAGTGATAGCCATACCAGTGAGGTTTCTCTAGCTATGCCAACTTTGAATTGACGACTGTTGTATCCGACTCCACGTTCTTAAACAAAATCGAACCTGTTTTCCGTTGTTTCTTATTAGTGGATGACATCTTTGCCTTTTGACTAGTGAGCTTTGCAACTTGATCCTCTAGAGCATGAATTCTGGACTATAGCATTGGCACATCAAGGTAATACCTTTCTAACCATGAGCCACACTGATCACATGGTGGAGCAGTTGGTTCGACTAGAGCAGGAGGGGGGTTTGACGAGTCAGGGTTTTCACAAGGCATTTTGATGACGGGGTAATTAGGATCGTTTTGCAAGCAAGGTGGTAGGTTTTTCACAAAATCGTATGAGGGTTTGTCACACAGACCTTCAGAATAGGGATACTCACTTGCCAGATAACGTTCCACCTCAGAGTCAGAATCTTCGCTCACTATGATAGGGTTAGGGTCGACAGGAACTTTCGGTTGGTTTCTTGCCATGCGAGAGATTAATCGGGCATTCTTCTTGCCTTTAGAATTCACAGTAGGTTTGGCCTTAGGTATTTTAGCCACGGGTTTAACATTTTCCACATCTGTGGTCATATAATTGGGTAGGTCAATAGGTGAATCGGGTAGGGGTTTAGGTAACAGAGCACTGTAAGGCACAGGGGGTGTTGGGGTCCTATAATTATAGGTGAATCGATTCTTCGACTGTTGATTTGGTGTTTCTTTCGTGATGACGAAGTCCTGGCTCAGGTGATTCCGCTTCCTCCCTCCATTCTTGTCACTCAATTCCCCATCACCCTGCTGCATCCTTCATACACAATGCGCCATCTCCCCGTTGTCTTTTGTCAGCCTCCATTATCCCGCCACTTTCATCTGTCCATAAGCAAACAGACTTAGGATAAACAAGAATAGCAATAAAATCAGTCTAGGTTAAAATTGATTAATAAACAACTAGTTTAATAATGGATTAATTATTAATTAATCAATTATTAATTAAGTTAAAAAATATAGGTTAGTAATTAGTTAGTAACTAGGTTAGTTTTAATTAAATAAAACAAAAGTAATAAAACAAATAAAAATTTAAAACAAAATATAATAAATAACAAAAAGTAATATAAAAATTATAATATACATAAACAAAAAATATATAAAATAAAACATAATAAAACCAAAACATAAAACAATAAAAAAAATTACAAAAACCAACGTAAAATAAAACATGCACAAAACACATAAAAAACATATTAAAAATATTAAAAAACAAATATAAACAACAATTAAATAATCCTAAGTCTACCCATCCCTACCCCCTCACGCCACTTTCCACTAAAACCCCCTCATACCTCACTCCACGTAATACTCCACTCACCCATCCCCCTTACATCACACTCCACTCACCCCCCTCACACCTCACCCCTACGTCACCCTCCACTCCCACCATAACTCCCGCCTACACCTAACTCCAACGCATATTTCATACCCCCATACCCTCCATCATATACCATCAAATAAATCAACGCACTATATTTTTTCCGGACCCCCCCCTCACCTTTCGAGTTTTAACGAGAGGGGGGGGGTTCGAAATTTGAATTAACAATCATGCAAATCTGAACGGCTCAGAATCGAGCACCAAAATCAATGGCCCAGATTAAATTC
Organism: Picea sitchensis; assembly: GCA_010110895.2. Classification (NCBI taxonomy): domain Eukaryota; kingdom Viridiplantae; phylum Streptophyta; class Pinopsida; order Pinales; family Pinaceae; genus Picea; species Picea sitchensis. The sequence continues at coordinate 268,530 of SNQJ01S0001098.1, forward strand.
CAGACCCCCCCGGGCGTTCTACATTTAACGAGGGGGGGGGGGTCTGAAATACCGCTTACTACGCAAAAAACCACTTTCCTAAAAAAATTACCATTTTTGCCTGTTTTACCACTTCCTCTTCCAGATCGATTTTTGAGCAAACGGTGACGGATTTTAAAAATACGAGAGATTTTTTTTCTCAACACAGCCTGAGGAACAAAAACCTCTTTCAGGTTTTGCAACGGAGTCACGAGAAGAGAGCATCGAAGACATCTTCGAGGCCTATTTTTCTAGATTTTCAATTTTCCGTTTCAGTCTCGATCTTGCAGGGGCTGTTACGACTAGCTGGGGACGAATTTGGCGAAACCGAAGGAATTTTTTGTCCAGCACATGCCCATATACAATATCCTCTTTCAGTTTTCTCCCAAGTGTCATAATTCAAGATAAAAACGCATCTGTTCGGACCCCTGTTTCACAAAATACCGGTCCGTTTTTCATGGCAAAAAACTCCAAATTTTGTGGGAGTGGTGGCTATATTTGGCCGAGGCGGTTAAATCGACCTCTGAAACTAATTGGGATGGTCTATATTATTTATCCAGATGATTTTAATGTAAAAGGGTTCGACCTGTGAGATTCCTGGAGCATGGGCTATGTATGACCAGCGAATATTTTTTTGTAATTTTGAGATGAACAATCAGCAATGAACATGTTTTCTTTTACAGGATTCCTGTGTGGTGATATTGGTGGTGTTTTCCTCTGTTTAATGTTTTTCCTGTGATCATTATGTTTGTTTTCAGTTCTTATTATCAGAAGGAAAGTAATAGAAGCATAATTTATCAGCAGATACTCTGCCTCTGAGCTTTTGATGATCTTTATGTTTTCTGCTAAAGCTTAGTTCAGGAATTCTTAGCTGCTCCTGTGCCTGGTTTTTATCTCCCCTATTTCTTCCTCAAATCAATACCATTAAACTCAATTCGATCCAATATTTCCACTACCTTTCCCTGTGAAAGAACTTTGTCCAGATCTGAGAGTGAATCACATTGTTTATAGTGCAGACCCCATTTGCCCAATGGCCCTCCTTACTATTCCAAAACAATCATTTAAAAACCCCAACCCATGTTCTTCATAACTAGCCTAATACCTCTTCAAACAAAGCTATATCAGACAGAGAGATCCCTCTCTGAGTCTTGGAGGGCTAGATCCAAGACTCGAAGTGGTTTTGATGTTTCCTCTGTGACTGCTTCACAGCCTTGGGCAAATTACAGAGTGTTAACAGAATGGCGACTCCACTGGGGACTTTCCCTAGTAGTACACTTCAAAGCTCCAGATCTGATCACTGATGGTGGACAGTGACCATACACAAGAAGGCTGAGATCATTCACCTGGCGACTCCAATCAGCTCCAGACAGTGCCAACTCGAAGACTCCACTGGAGGAAGAACCTAAAGCATGGCCAAGCAGCCTAGAAAGACCAGGTATTCAAGCTCAAATTGTATTCAAGACATCTTTGGTTTTATCTGCAATTATGTCTTGTCTTTTTCTAAGCCTGATCAAAATTATATTGTTGAGGAGTATTTTGACCATCAGTCAATTGATGAGTCTCAAGAGATCATATCCCCAATTGTAGATTATGTACATGCTTATACACCTGTGCACATCCCAGATGCACCTGTAGAAACCCTAGTGAGACATAAGCCGCCTGCTTTGTCTCCTACTCCTACTAAATCTCTGGATGTTTGTAAGCCCCTTGCTTCATCTCTTGTGCTTGCAAAAATCCCAGACCGATATCAACCTCTAGATTTGCCTCCTATTCTCCATGACCTCCCTGTCAATTACATCAATAATATGCCCAGGTTTGATGGAGAGAATGCCAATATTACTGCTGAAAAACATATTCAAAACCTTGAGGATTTCCTTGACCTTTATGAGGTTGATGATGATGATGTCTGTATCAGGATGTTTGCCCTGTCCTTGGGAGGTAAAGTTAAAGATTGGTTTAAGAACCTTCCAGCTGCTAGCATCAGGAATTTTAATCAATTTATGCAAGTTTTCCTAGATAGATGGGTGGTCATGAGAAATGTTTTCCTCCTCCTAGAAGAGTATGAACACTTGAAAAGAAAGCCAGGGGAGACAATACATCAGTTTTCAGCCAGATTCAATAAGGTATATCATGCAATACCTACTGATATAAGGCCACCCCCAGGATCTGCCCACTTGCATTACCCAGATGCCTTCAATCCTGAGATGACATTTTAGTTAAGAGAAATGAACACTACAAGCCTTGAAGAAATGCAGAGCATCCCAGTTGATGTGGAGACCAACTTGCTGATCAAGAGGTCATAGTTAAAGGACAAAGAAATGGAGCAGCTGAAATCTTCAGAAGCTAAACTGGACATTTTGGCCAGTGCCATGGAAAAGATGATGCAGAAGCTTAACATAAAAGAGGAGCTTGTTGTCCAAATACATCATGTTCCATTGATTCCAGAGAAAGACATGGCCACAATCCCCAAACATTTTTCTGCTCATCTTGGGTACCATGGTTTGAATAATGATTCGTTCATGTATTCAATTCACAGCACAGTCAAAGATGAAGCTCCATCTCGACTTGTAGAGGAACAACAAGCTGACATGATATGCATGTTCAATGGCATTTCACCCCTGGATGATTTACCCAGGTGTAATCATTGTGATGAGGATCATGAAGTTGAAATAGAGGTTGTCTGTTCAAAGAAACCAGTAGCATGTCATTGACAGAAAGGGGATCATTTACAGTTCAGATGTGACAATCATCTCGTGCACAACAGTCATGACAACGATGAGGAAGAGACAGAAAATCTCAGAGATATGAAGGCTGTTCTAAACCCAGAATCGCAGCTCTTGACCTACACTGATTTCCAAATTCTTGATGAAATCTTAGAGCCTGAGGCAAATTCTGAGTTAATCCAAAATAACTCTGTACCATTGTGCTTTAATTCATTTCGAATTTTGAAGAAGACTCTTGGACAAGTGTTGAAGGATGAATACATAAAAGGTCTGGAAATTTCATTTGAGTCAATGCAGCAGTCTTGTCAGCCTTTTCAGGATTCAATAGCTGATCGGTTGGATGGCTTGTGTGGTCAAAATCATTCTTCACTCACCAGTCATGAGATAAAAAGTTGTTATGATAAGGATATGATTAGACAGTCGGTTGCAGGGGTGTGCTCAACAGAAGCATCATTTCAAAACCCATCAGAAAAGTTGCAGCCATGTCAGGAAATGCATAAGGATGAAAATAACGTAGATACAGTGCCAGAGCTACCATCCCAGAATCAAGGAGCATATCATTTCTACCTTGATCCTGTAGCTACCTATATGGAGAATTTTCTCACTGTAGAGGCTCAGTCTTTCTCTAAAATTACTTTTGTTTTTCAAGATTGTCGGGGTCTCTGTTGTAAAAATCAATCATGCTTTCAGTAGTGGCCTTTACACTTTGCAGTTTTGAGTCTACGGGAAAAAAGTCAAGCTGCACTTTTCATTGTGCTAACAAGCAGTCAAACAATCATCTGGTCTCAACAACTACTTGATTGGTTGCACTGGCATTATTGTATCATTTATAATGATGAAATTGTCAGTAGCATAGGGTAGGTAGGAGAATGTGAATAAGCTCAACATTCTGAGCATCTCTTTTTCAGCAGCGTTTAGCTTAATTTGGTTTCAGTTGCAAGATCAAAACAGGTACAGGTTACAAAATAAGATTTTGGGATCAGTCCAATGGATAAAGCTCTGGTCTGCATGCTCAGAAGTCTGTGGTTCTTGACACCTCTTGAAAGAAGTTGCCATCCCCAGGTGGAGCCTATGTTGGGGTCCTATAATTATAGGTGAATTGATTCTTCGACTGTTGATTTGGTGTTTCTCTCATGATGACGAAGTCCTGGATTAGGTGATTCCGCTTCCTCCCTCCATTCTTTTCTCTCAATTCCCCATCACCCTGCTGCATCCTTCATACAAACTGCGCCATCTCCCCCTTGTCTTTTGTCAGCCTCCATTATCCCGCCACTTTCACCTGTCCATAAGCAAACAAACTTAGGATAAACAAGAATAGCAATAAAATCAGTCTAGGTTAAAATTGATTAATAAACAACTAGTTTAATAATGGATTCATTATTAATTAATCAATTATTAATTAAGTTAAAAAATATAGGTTAGTAATTAGTTAGTAACTAGGTTAGTTTTAATTAAATAAAACAAAAGTAATAAAACAAATAAAAATTTAAAACAAAATATAATAAATAACAAAAAGTAATATAAAAATTATAATATACATAAACAAAAAATATATAAAATAAAACATAATAAAAGCAAAACATAAAACAATAAAACAAATTACAAAAACCAACGTAAAATAAAACATGCACAAAACACATAAAAAACATATTAAAAATATTAAAAAACAAATATAAACAACAATTAAATAATCCTAAGTCTACCCATCCCTACCCCCT
>SNQJ01S0001099.1:21589-32431 GCA_010110895.2 Picea sitchensis
TTGTTAGAGATAAAAGGAATTAAATGCATATATTTAAAAGTTTCAATGATCAAAAGTGACACATACCATGATACTTGGACCAATTACCTCATGGAGCAAGAACCTCTTCTGGTACAGGATCAAGCCGATGGTGATGGATGTTGCTGCTGCTGACAAGACAAAAGATGATGAATGAAGAAAAGGCAGGCCCTCCAGGGCCATGCTCAGGTCAATCTTGCTCTCGGTACTCCATGTCTAGGACTTGTGGGCCTCGAGACATGATCTCCTAGTTATCCCTAAAAAGTGGGGATAACAGGGCCCTCCGGGGCCATGCTCAAGTCATTTGGCTCTCGGCACTCCATGTCTAGGACCTGTGGGCCTCGAGACATGATCTCCTTAGTTATCCCTAAGATAGGGGATAACACTGACCACAACAGTTTGAGGGATTTCCTAGAGCAGAAGGATTTCAATGAGAGGCAACAAAAATGGGTCAGCAAGATACAAGCATATGACTTCGACATTGAGTATGTGAAGGGTAAGAAGAATGTTGTTGTCAATTCCCTTTCCAGGAGACCAACAGTGTGTTCCGTCATAGAGATTTAAGCTGATTGGAAATCTCACCTTTTGGTGGAATATTCCAAGAAACAATTTGCGTGCGAGTTGATGGATGGACTCATACAGGATGACAAGTATAGGGTGGTGAACAATATTATTTTCTACCAAGACAGAATATATATAGTTCCAAAGTCCACACTCAAGGAAAAGATCTTGAGGGCTTCGCATGACACACCATTGGCAGGGAACCCTGGGTATTTCAAGACCTACAAGCAGGTACAGGAGAGCTTCTCATGGAAGGGCCTCAAGGACGATGTGCTGCGATATGTGAGAGTGTATGACTTGTCAGCAGAATAATTCAAAGCATATACACCCAACAGGATTATTACAGCCTCTACCCATTCCAGAGCAGAAATGGGAGAGTGTGTTGATGGACTTTATCACAGGTTTACCAAAGGTATAAGGCAGAGATTCCATATATGTAGTGGTCGATCGGTTGACCAAGTTTGCACAAATCTTTGCTATCTCATCAGAGTACAAGGAAGCATGGGTGGCGGGGTTATTCTTCAAGGAGGTATTTAAACTTCATGGGTTGTCAAGGTACATTGTCAGTGACAGGGACAGCAGGTTTCTCAGAGCTTTTTGGCAGGAGTTGTTCAGGTTGGTAGGCACAGAGTTGACTCCTAGTACCGGTTATCACCCTTAGACGAATGGTCAGACAGAGATTGTGAACAAATGGATTGAGGGATATTTGCGCAACTATGTGTCGGGACAACAAAGGACATGGATTAAGTGGTTACATCTAGGAGAGTATTTCTATAACACCACCTATCACAAGTCCATTGGTATGACTCCATTCAGAGCATTGTACAGCCATAATGCACCTTCATTTGTGGATTTGGCATTTGGGGATAGCAGGGCTCCCAAAGCCAAGGATTGGATACAAGAGAACCAAGACATCCTTAAGGCCCTAGAAAAACTTACAAACCCAGAATCAGTAGAAGACATATGCAGACAGGAACATAGTTGAGCGTAGTTTTGAGGTGGAAGACTTGGTATTTTTGAGGCTGCATCCATACAGACAGTCTTCATTGATGAAGAGCGGTGCAGAAAAGTTGAAGCCATGATTTTATGGTCCATACAGAGTGGTACGGAGAGTCGGGGAAGTATCCTATGAGCTTGAGTTGCCAGAGGGGAGCAAGTTCCACAATGTTTTTCATGTGTCGTGCCTCAAAAAGGCAATAGGATAGCAAGTGACCACTTCAGCAGAGCTACCCCCGCTAGATGAGGAGGGGCAGTTGGTATTGATTCCGGAGGATATTTTGGATGTTAGGGAGAGGAGATTGAGGAGCAGGGTCATCAAAGAGTTCTTGATTAGGTGGAGAGACTTGAAAGTAGAGGATGCCATGTGGGAGGGAGATCAGATTTTGCAGCATACTGATTTGCAGTTGCATTGGGACAAGCAATTTTGGAAAGGGAGGACTGTAATGTCCCTTTCCAAATGATCGCTCTAGGAGGACGACTTAGTGGTCTATCTAATTCCCATAGACCATAGTCAATTAAAAAGGGGAATTAATAGATTAATTATTTGATGTCATTTAGAGGAAAAAACAACATTATAAAATGACATTGAGTAATTAAAAAGTTAAGTTACCAGGATCCAAATCTGGATTCGGATCCGGATACGGATACGGATACGCCAATTTTTTGAAAATCCAGGATCCGAATACGGTAGGGAAACGGCAAGTACAAATAATATAAATATATTTTTTATAATTTTTAAAAATAAAATTTATATAAATTTTAAGTATAGGTCATTTATATATTAAAAACTATACTTATAAAGTATCTATATTAAAAGCTTTATAAAGTATCTATGTTTTATCTAGTATATACTTTATGCTAGTTATATACTTCATGTTTTATAATGGTATATACTTATGTCTTATACTAATATATACTTTATATTTATCTATGTAACAAAGTTTTATCTAGTATATATTTTATACTAGTTATAAACTTTATGTTTTATACTAGTATATATTTTATATTTATCTATAGTATATACTAAGTATAGATATGTATTTTCTATAGTATATAACAAATATAGATATTTACCTATGAAGGTCATATAAAGTAACAAATATTTTTAAAATATCTATATTATAAACTAMATTAAATATAAATATAAAGTATCTACATTAAAAAATTCACTTTATATTGAAAACTATGCACTAATAGGATCCGTAACTGTACTTTATATTAAAAACTATGCACTAATARGATCCGTGGATACAGTTTTTTAATATAAAACTTTATCGAACTTTGATCATGGGCAGGGCATCTACACTAGGAAGCATACGTATTGAATGGAGGAAGCGATAACGGTGCCACCTAATAATTCCATTGCTTTTCAAAGTCCGGGGAACCAATTAATCAAATATCACAACAATCGACTTTCACCTTGGGATTACACGACGGCTAATAACAGTTTTGGGAATTTTTTATCGCGACAGATTTTCACATGTAGCGGATCTTAGGCGGATCCAGATCCGTTTCGGATTCGGGGATCCGCGGATCCAATCCCCAACCCTGACGGATCCGGTAACAGAGTTAAAAAGTGACTTGGAGAATAAAGTGAATAAAACCTTCAGCAAAGTCATTTTAATCTCTTAAGTGAAGTTAAAAAGGTAAAAAGGTCAACAAAAGGGTAAAAGGGTCAACAAAAAGATAAAAGGGTAAAAGAGAGATGAGGGTTCATTTCTCTCATTATGTTGTTGATCATTTTACTAATCAAATTGGAGAGAGCTCTTGTGGCTTGACTTGCTAGGGTTTTGTAGCAAAACCCTTGTGGAGAGTTGGTTTCGGTGGTGAAAGATTCCACCCTAGCCAAGCAAGAGGAAGGATCACTCAGATTCTTCATTGGTTTTCATTGGCTGAAGGTAATACTCGTTTTGCACGGTTCGTGGGCCTTTGTAGAGACAGAGATTTGGTTGTGGTGGCTGAGTTTTGCTTGAGGGAGGCACCTTCTATTCCTTGGGGCCAAATCATCCTTGGAGAGGCCGATTTTGGTTGTTGGGTGCTGAGTTTTAGTGCTGGGGGTGCAAACCTTCTTGGGAGGTCAGATCTGAGTTGAAGGAGGCCGCGTTTTGGAGCAAGGAGGTGTATTTCCTTTAGGAAGGCCGCCATTGTCTTGGGGAGGCCGAGTTCTCTGGTGGAGGGGCAAATTTATTGTTGTTGGGGGCCAAATTCCCTTGCTGGACCAAGTCATCTTCTTGCTGGGCCGAATTTTGTTGTTGAGGGGCCGATTTATATCAAGGGAGGCCAAGTTTTCTGTTAGCAGCTGAGTTTCTAAGTGTGGGATCATTCTGGCAGCAAATTCATGGGCGTTTCCAACTGCTGTTACAGCTCCAACTATGTCTCATTTTCCAGCCAAGTTTGTGTTATCCATTGCCAAGACTTTTGAAGACTTATTTGTGAGTTATTTCTGATGTAACAATTCAGATTGAGTAGTAATAAAGCTATCATATTGGCTCTATTTCTTGCTGTTTGTTAAGTCATTTTCATTGTAATTGTTTGCTGTTATATATATCTTGTACCAAATGCATTTGGGAATGTCGCAAACTATTTGTTAAAGCTCCTAAGACAGCAAACACTTGAAAATTCAACCAAACAGCAATCATAAAACATAATAACAGCAGCAGGGGTTGATTATAGTGGGAGTTGAATGTGTCAGCCAAGTGTTTGACAAACACTCTACCCCAGAAATAAATTACAGAAAACAGAAAGAGGCTTATACAGTGGAAATTTGACATACCAGCCAACTGTTTGACGGAAGTTCTCAACCACGCACTCAGGAAAACATAACAGCAGCACCAAAAAAATTTAGCACAGCAGTAGCGGGGTGTTATTACACATGCTTTGTACTATAGCTTAACATAGGAAATTTAAGTTAAGAGTACATTATATTATAAAATTACTTTATGATGCAATGAAGTTAAGCTACAATCACTTAACATTAATTAAATTGTAGGTTAGTGGTTAGGTGTTGGAGGGGTTACATAATTTATGTCTCCCTCATGGAGACAAGGCTATGTAATGTTTCTCATACCTAATGATTAATGAATAACATTGAATCCTTCTTTCTCCTCTGTGCATCTTTGTGAATTTGTGTATGAGTGTAATTCTGATAAGTCTTAGACCTTTATGGTATCATCTTTCAATATCTATAAAAGGCCACTTTTATATTATAAGGACCTAAACATTTTTATGAGTATCTATATTATTCTTTATTAATATTGTCTAGCTCTTCAGCTTTTCTGTTTTTTGCAGATTAGTGATAGGAGTTGTTTTTGCACTCCCGCCATTTACTTGCACTAATTGTACTTCTAAGTGCAATTGACCTACTATTGTGGCCATTCATTGGACATTAATAAAATTATCTTATCTTATATATCTTTTCTATAAATAAAAATTTCACCTCTTTTGTAACTCCTATCATTTAAGAAATACAATCAACAAGTTTCTTGGAGAAGTTCTCTCTCCATTAATCCAAATTTGCAGGTGCAATCCACTCTTGTGTGTGCATATTCCCCCACTAGTTTCGTTCTTTGGTTCTTATTTCTATCTTTTCAGCTCCACTGATATCATATTTTTCATTATTATGCCCAGTTATTCCTGTAGTGGCAGCAGTAGTGACACTTTTGGATACAGGCACACTGCAAGTTGGCATTAGAATCTCCATAGGCCCTAACTAATGAACACCCTTGATTAAGGAGATAATTAAGGTTTCTAAAAGAAGTTATTATTTTCTTCACATATGACATGAGATACAAAGTCATTTTTCCACCTTACTATTCTCCTAGTTCAATAATTAGGCACTTCATAAACATGAGAACAACTCGATACTGAAAAAATTGCATAAACTTGAAAAGATACCATTTAAAAAAAAACTCGAAATGATAAGGTTGAGCAAGAAACCTCATCAGGGCGTACACCATTTCTCATCATATCATTATAAACACCAAGGGCAGAATCCAAATCACCCTTTTGGCTGCATGCATTCACAGCCATTGTATAGACATCCGCAGTTCCTTTGATTCCATACTCTTGCACCATCTTGTAGACTTCAAGTGCTCGATCAACCTGCATCAATAATCAGGCATCTCAGGAAATATTAAATCACAAGTGGGTATCAAAAGATTCAATAACATATAAGACTCACTTGTCCAGATTGCGAGCATGCATTAATTAAGGCGCCAACAGTGACATGATCAGGGTCTAGTGGGTGTGGTTCAGCCCGCATCTCAGATAATACATCAAAAGCGCGATCAACAGCTCCAGAACGACCACACGCCGTGATAAGTGCATTGAATATGACACGATCAGGCTTCACTTTCTGAGGCAATAGATTGCACAAACAGCTGAGAAAGCTCTTCATCGTCACAAATAATTTACATCACCTTTTAATACATACAAACAATACCTTTGATCTCATGATTCCATAGACACCAAATGCCTTAGCCACTTGTCCAGCTCTTGCACATCCATCAATCAATGCCCCATATGTGTGAATGCTAGGCTCTATTCCAGCATTAACCATTTCATGAAAAACCTGTACATATAAATTCAAATAAGTAGAATTATTCTTATGTAGTGAAAAGTATATGGGCATGACTGTAAGGCCACTTTTAAACACAATTAGCTTGAAAAAGAAAATGGAAACCTTTTTCATACATTAATTGATAACAATCTGAAACTATGGAAAGTTTACAGAAATGGCTGCCCATATGTTTTTCCTAATAATCTGTAAAGAAAGTTTTATTAATAAAAACACACTTGAAAATATGAACTCTGGCTAAGATCTATAGCCAATAGTCTTTAAAGATTTATCCACACATTTCCAGCTGCAGTCAGTTTTTAAACCAACTACAACCATTACAGAAAGTTAAACTAACTTCTGACATAATCAAAACTTCTATAAATAAATGTAGACTTCATGCAAAAGTATACAATCTACATCATCATCAGACCAATATGACAAAGATGCTTCCTTAAGGTCGGTGCATCCTCAATTGGCCCTGTTACCACAAAATCTGTCACCTATGAAAGTGTAAAGTCCCTGTTGCCGTCCTTATACACACCTACTAACGTGGAGAAGTCTCCAATCCACTTGGTGTGTCCTTAGAGGCACAAGCCTAAGTCCAGACCCACTGTCACCTCGATCTAGACCTCTTCCGCCTAGGCTCACTCCTAGGGAAGCCAAGGGGGGTAGACCCTACTTTACTAAGTTAAGTTTTAATAAATGATCTAGGAGTTAATTTGGTTTTTATTAGAGAGACCCAACCCAATGACAAGCAAACAATGCAAATGCAATTCCTTTAATGATATGCAATCTTTTTCTTTACAATACAATAAAATAGACCAGTGCCTAAAATATACCCAAAGTTTGCTTATTGAGATGAGCAATTAAATATATATCTACAGCATGAAACAAGACATGAAATATCAACACAATAAATTAGATAGTGAAATACTATGAGATTTAGACAATTATTTTCAAATGAACAAGAATGCTTACAACCAAAAATAAAGAATCTCTAATACATGTAAATATTCACAATGAAATAAAGTGCTTGAAAGAAAGTAACTTAGAACATGAGATTGCTTAGAAAGTGTTGACCGCCTATTCAACTAGGGGGTCAACTCCATGTACCATGAAGATATGCCTCAATAGATGCACATAAGTCAAAGACTTTTTGGTTCTACAGGGCATATTTTTGCTCCAACACACAGTTTTGTATGCGGGATTACCGCACCCCTGCGTGGGTTAATATTGTAATAGGTCTGCATGGGTCATAGTTAGGTTAGTTGCCTTAGGATTTTCTTCATTAGGGGAGTTCCTTTCACTGAGTGTTTTTTATCCTCAGGAGGTTGATTTGGCCTAACCGGCCTTATTGATCTCCCTTGAGTTTTTCACTCCCACTAGCAATAAATCCTCCAAAGTGGTGAAAGGCATTCTAATGAAGTCATTCTTGGGTAGCTAGTGTTTAGGAACGATGTAAATGACCATGTAAGACAGCACGCAAAATTTCGTGATTTTCCGTCAAGTCTAAGTAGGTTTTTTTTAATTAATTAATTTTTCCTAAGGTTGGGAATTAAATTAATTAATTAATTAATTAATTTTGGATAAATTAATGTAAAACTTAGGTCCCTGGGCTTTTGATAGGGGTATTTGTACTCAAAAGAAAGATAATGAGACCCCCTACACCCTTGGACCAAGTTTCAACTCAGACGGACAAGTTTTGTTAGGGTTTTGTCCACTTCGGAGTTTTAGTCGAAAAACAACAATTTTAATTGCTAACCCAGGACATGGGAAAATGTCAAATTTTGTAATATTTAGGAAAATAAGGTAAAGTTAATGTGACATTTAGTGAAGAGAGACCCCACCTAACCTACCCACACCCTTCCTAACCTTTACCTACCCTTTTTACCCACTCATTTAATTAATTCCCACCTTAAGTATTCACGCCCCCTCTTAGAAATACAACCCTCACATTTATGGGAGTTGGAGACTCACCTTTTAATTAGAATGTGGTCCCTCCTCTCTTGTTTACGTCCCTCCTATCCCCTCCACATCATCCAAGAGTGTGGACTCCACACTCCTCCCTCATGCCCTCTCAAAAGCTCACGGATTCCCTTTCTAACTCATGCTTTCTCTTGAATAATTGGAAACATCTCTTGTGAAAGCAAGAAACATCTCCCTTAAGGCATGCGTGGGCCTCCTCTTACCCAATTCACCTAGCCTTCCTTGCTTTCTCCCTTTCCACTTATCTCACATTCCATTTCTCCTCACCCTAAAAGCTCAAGCTCTCATTGGTGCGTTTTCCCTTTGAGTTGTCTTTCCCTTTGGATCTTTGACAAGTGTTGAAGATCCAAGAGGGGTCTCTTGGTCTCCCAAGGCTATAAAAGAAACCCCTCACTCCCTCATTCTTGACCTTTCATTATTGTACTGTTATGCTACTATTTTCTCACCATACCACTCTCTCTCTCTCATTACTTTCACATTGCTTCACTGGTTTTGCTCTTGAAGAGCTTGTAACAGCTTGGTTGCTACTTCTTCCCATTGGATAATAAAGAAAATAGCTTTGGAGAACTCACGGATTTCAAGATTTGCCTGGATTCTTCATATGATCATGAGGTGATATTGTTCTTGGTTTTCGAATATTATTGTGTTATTAAATAGATTGTTGGGTAAATCAGTTTACTCTGCTAGGCTTAGTAATTGTATAATTGCTAGCTTATGTGTTTTGCATTCACTAATGATAGAAACTAGGTTATGTTATTTGTGTATGCAATCATTATCTATTTCATTTTGAGACTTGCAGGTCACTTCAAGAAGAGCTGTTGGGATAGATCCAAGCAAGGATCTACTCTTACTTCTCATTAACACTCCAAAGTTTTCTGATTATCTCTATGTTCTTTCATTTCAGATTTTAGTAGCTAACTTGCTTAGATAGGTCAATTTAATCAATATAAAAGTTTGCTTTCTATATGTACGAAGTTTCTGTTGAAGAACAAAAATTTCATAACCCTTTTGGAGTGTGTTGCAGCTCAAATCAGCAAGCAATAGCTTGCCGATTTTTGCAGGTTCTTACCAGGACAAGAGGGCATGCTGCCCAAATTCAAGTACAAGTACTCCTTCTCAAGAGTGGTAACAATTCCTTCTTCTTTCTCCTTCATTCTATATCACTGTAAGCAAGCCCAAATGAGTGTACCCAAGTGGCTTGCATTCCCTTTTTTTTTCAGTCTTTACTATGCATGCTCTAGATTAGTTTCCTTTATGTCTTTACTTCTTAGTTAGCTAGTTAGTTGTGATATCTACATGCATGATTAAATTTAAAATTATCTAGAGTAGATCACACACACATAACTGATTAGCTTAGAGCCCATGGAGGCATTGTGGATCTTTTTCTTTCATTTTCTTTTACCTTGCATGCAATCTTTAATTTCTTAAATCTTCACCCAACACACATGCATGCGTTAATTGGTTAATTAACTTTTCGATTTTGTCATCTACTTTACATGCAAGCAATTGTTTCTTAAGTCTTCTATCTTATGTACATGCATGCAAATATCGATATCTTAGAGGCTCAATTAATCATGTTACTTTCAACAAGTTGTTTACTTTGCTTTATATTTCACATGCAATAATCACATTAAAGCATTTAACTTGCAATCTTGTGTTTCAAAGGCCTCAACCTTCACATTTTCAATTTTCAGTTTCACAGGCATCTTTCAGTTCTTAATATTTACATGCAATAACTCAACAACTTAAGAACTAAATCTGCAATTCCATTGTTTAAGGGCTTCAGCCTTCATATCTTTCGGTTTCAGTACTTTGGCACTTTTTGAGCAAGCTACAAGCACTCAAACACATCGCAACACTTAGCTCATAGGTTTAATAATAAATTAATTAGACTTAATAGGACACCATTACCAACCATCTTCTCCATTTAAAACGGGATCGAAGGAAGGCAACAAAAGGTGTTGGGCCAGGGACGGTCTCACGGCGTGCGGCGTCCTTTCCGGGAGTACTCTGATCTTAGGACTGACCTGTGAAGCTAGGGTGGGCCTCGTTGCCTAACTTCTTGAGCATCCAGCAGTCACTTGGTAATTGGGGGAGGAATGTTTTGGGTTAACACCTAGCTAGGATTAAAATAAATCACAATTAACCACATAGTTTAATCCTAGGTCTACAACATCTGATTTAATTTTACACTTGCAAGCACTGATCTCATTATCTTTTTATCTTATGCAAGTTATCTTACATGTTGTAGAGTAATTAGATAAGTGGTTACATCTATCATCTGGAGTACTTTACATTCACAAGCTTTTCATCTATCTTGTGTTCCTGTTTTGTGGTGTGATCCTTCAAAAAGTGTGCATCCACCTGGAGGCATTCTCTTGACTAGGTCTTGAGTGATTTGCGTACTTTCGCCATTGATAAGCAGTCCAATATAATTCTATCTATTGTGAGCATGCTTGGCTTGATGTGAATAAATGTATTGTCTTGTATCTTCTTTTCCTGCACATTTCAAGCACTTGTTAGTATATTGTAAATCTTGTATCTATCTTTAGATCTGTATATCTTAGACATTCTTTTTGTGTATCTTGTATCTAGTTTAGTTTAGCTTTGTGTACATCACATATTCTTTTGTATCTAGTTCATCTATCTTGTTGTAACATTTGTAACTTGAATTATCTTGTAATGAACATCCCCTTAACTTAGTTGACCCCTTGCCCAAT
>SNQJ01S0001099.1:63855-79950 GCA_010110895.2 Picea sitchensis
AAGGAGATTGTGTGTGGTTTTCGTGAGCAGATTTCTTTACTATTTGATGAGCAGATTTATTTTATGTTTGCTTAGCAAGTTAGCAGATTTTTTTTGTTCTCTTGGTGAGCAATTAGCAAATTTCAGTTTTGTTTGGTGAACAAATATTCTTCTTGTTTTTGTAGCATTCATGGCTTCTCAAAGTGTTGTTTCATCTGCCCCTAGAGCTGCTAAAGTAAGCAGGCAACAACAATACTACCCTCTTTCGAGGCATGTTACCAAGGTCAAGGCTATGGGTGTTGGTGGAGGTTCATGGGAATAGAAGTGCAATTTATGCAAGAAGGATAAGACCTTCATGGGCTCTTACACAAGAGTCAAGGCTCACATTTTGCATGAAGGGAAGGGTATTGAAGATTGTCCACATACTCTTGATCTGCAGGTGAGGGATAAATTCCAGAAATAGCATGATGATGCTCAAAAAATTAAGGATAATAGAGCCAAGATTGCTATGCATAGTAGTAGCAAGCATCCTCCTTCCTTGGGTGTTAGCAATGAGCCAAGGATTGTTCATGAAGCAAGGAAGAGGAAGGCGCTAGAGGTAGAAAACGAGATATCCAAAGGCCCTGGAGGACGAGGTGCAGCTACAGACAACAGATTGATGAAGATGTTCAACAATCAAAAGAGAGATGAAATAGAGTCAAGAGTGGCAAGGGCCATATTTGCATGTGGCATCCATTTAATGTGGTTCGGTCCCCCTATTGGAAGGATATGGTGAAGGCAATTAACAAGGCTCCTCAAGGTTTCAAGGGGCCAAACTATGAAAAACTTAGAACAATGTTGTTGCAGAAAGAGAGGTCAATGTTCATGATATTCTCAAACCAATTCGTAGCTCATGGACCAACACAGGGGTTTCCATTATCTCTGATGGATGGACCAATACAAAGCGAAGGCCCTTTGGTCAATGTTATTGCATCATCACCAACAAAAGCAATGTTCTTAAGAGCAGAAGATTGTTCTGGCGAGGTAAAAGATAGCAAATTCATTGCTGATATTTTAATTTCTGCTATTGAACAAGTAGGGCCAGCAAATGTGGTGCAAGTTATCACAGATAATGCACCCGTTTGCAAAGNGTTACTAGGTGGAATGGCTTTAACACTCCATTGCACACTTTGGCACATGCTCTAAATCCCAAATTTTATGATGAGGAGTTCATTGTTCAAAGCAATGGGAAGAGGAAGGCCCCACATAAGGACAAGGAGGTGGCCACAGGAGTGAAAAAATCCTTCCAGAGGTTGTTTCCATCTTCTCAGCAAACAGAGGTGAGGGAGGAATTTGCTTGTTTTGTTGTTGGATTAGAGGATTTTGCAGACATCTCAACTTTGGAGGAGAGAAGCACCATGAACCCGATTAAATGGTGGACTTGTCATGGGGCAAACGGTGTATATTTGCAAAACCTTGACACTCGTATTCTATCACAAGTGGCAAGCTCTACATCAGCAAAAAGGAATTGGAGCACCTATGGTTTCATTCATTCCGCAAAGCGCAACAGGTTGGGATCGCAGAAGGCTGAGGATCTTGTATATGTGCATTCAAACCTCCGCCTTGTGTCTCCCAAGGGTGAAGAATATACAAGTGGGCCTCATAAAGAGTGGGATGTGGATGCAGAAAACCCAGACTTAGAGCTCTCTCTTGCTACTCTTGATATTGTTGATGATGCAAGTGGAAGTGGAATTCAAGTTGCCTCTTCTTCCCATCGAGGCTCTAGTTCTGTTGAACATGCATCTTGTTCTATTTTTTATGATGAGGATGAGAATCAGTATGATATGTATTAGGATATGTAATTGTAGTTGCCTTTAGCTCATGTTTTTTTTCATTTTCAGCACATACAGTCTCATTTATAAAGGCTGATTTTGGATGTAAAGCCTCATCTATGAAGGCTAATTTTGGATTTTGCTACTTGCATCATGTAATGAATGATATTGATCATCTATGGGAGTTAATATGGACATGGTTTTCCTTCTAAAATATCATTTATGTGTATCATTATGTTTTTCTTGCAATATAATGTTTTATTTTTTTTTAAACTATATATATATATATACGGCGTTTCCCCTGGCGTTTCCCCCGACGTTTCCATTTTTTGAGGGCCTGTTTCGTATCGTCCCGGTTTCAGAAACTTAGAAATGTTTCCCCATTTCGTGCAACATAGGTTTAAGATGGATCTAGAATGGTGTTATTCCATTTTAATTTAGGTGATTGGTTACTTCAAATTCCCACAAGTAACATGTTGAGCTCATAACGAGTATATTGTTGTAATGGCTTCGAGCCCTGTTGTTGACTGAMCTTGTCCCCTAAAGATTCTAAGGTTTACATTGGGTGCCATCCTCAAAATGAGGGGAAGTACTCGGGGGTTTTCCCCGGGCAGTGTGTAACCTGGAAATATATATATATATATAAACAAACGTATTAAGCCTATTTTTTCCTTTCATTTTTTCTAACTATTATATTTGGCCAACCTATGCCACATCACAGTTACATTATGATTAACAGAACTCTTACAGCAAACACTTTAAAGTCCTTTCAAACATTAAACTGCTTGTATAATGCCTTGGAAAAAAACATATTTCAATAGATTTTTATAATATTTTTATTTTTACAAAATCTGGATAAAATTCTCATTGCTTGTTAAATTGAATCCAACTAATTGCAGGTTTCACACAGGATTCTGTTAAGCACTTGTTGTAAGAAAGTCAAACTAAATTTGACTTAAATCTGTGCTCTCATCTTAAAATTCCTGACATCTACTTTAAAGATTTTGCAGGCGGTTGCTCTGATTTAATATATAGGAAACTATCTCATGTGCTTTATTTGGAGATAGCAATCTGTGTCGCTGTGCGGGATGGCCCTTAAAGCTGCTTTGAACAAACTGTTATGGAAGATAAATTAGAATAAGTTCTGTTACACCTATTAAGCACCTTAGGAGAACAATGAATTTATGCTTCACAGTTTTTAAGCCAAGCTCCAGAAATCACGATTTTACATTTCCCAATTTGTTTACCACTATAAGCTGCCATAAGCATTATTCCCCTTTGAATTTCAATAAACTAGCAAAAAAGAAAGTGCTAAATCATTTCGGAGAGTTAAATAGAAACGACAATTAGATTTCCTCACCTCGGACTTGGCTAAACCAGTACCCTGTTCCTGCTCCTGATCCTGTTCTGTGCGGTCTGCGGCAACCGTGGACACAGTTCCGTCATCAGCAATAGAATTGTCGCATTTTAGATTGTGTGTCGTTACATTGTCGGTTTTAAGTCCATCCATAACATCATCATTCCGAACAGATTTCGAAACGTGGTGCTGAGAATTCTCACCTGTGTCAGCAGCAGGAGGAACGCCATCATCGTTTACTGGAGATGAAAACTTTCTGCCGGGAATCGAACCTGAACCTGTAATCATATCCTGAGAGTCCTCCGACGGAGAGGAGGACGTTTTAGAAAAGTAATTTTTTCTGACATAAAGTCCGAGAAGAGGAAGACCAGTATAAATCACCGCAACAGTGATGGTAATCGCGACGAAATTGTGATCCATAGATGCCTCTGCAACAACTGGACGATGCCGCATGTTGTTTTCTCTTCCTTTGCTTCTTCTGTTGTGTAGAGTTTGAATTCTGAAGGCGCCGAGCCCTGTGAAATGTTTTCTCCATGGGCATGAAGGAATCAATGGAAAATGCGACCAATGTCTGCAAGATACACATACTGATGACGAAAATGCATCGTACCAAGGGGATATAGATGAATAGTATGAGCGTTGTATTAAAGGCAGCGTTGATTTCTGCAATCTGGTTGTGTCCATCGTTCGCAGTTTCAGGGTGTTTTCCTGTTGGTGTACTAGGGGCAGACAGCATCACAGGGTGCCATATATAGCTGTGCCGTATATTTACAAGTGATGATTCATAATGACGAATCCATGGTAGCCTCATGTGTCCTATCTCGTCTTCATCTTCCATTTATAGTAAATATCAACCATAGAACCTATATACACTCGTGCTGGACACGGGTTCATGGGCTTGGTGGAAACATTTCTTTATGTGGACGACCCTATTTCCTAACACGTTGGACGACCCTATATCCTAACACGTTGATACGCGTAAGACTCAACGTGTTACTGGGGTAAGACGCGCGCACACTCTCGGTACAAGGATTTAAGTGGGTACAAGGATTTAATTATTGTGTTTGTGTTCGTGGGTTGTAGTTTAGCACTCTTATCATCCACAAATGTGAAAAAATGATATTTCTTTATGTGGACACAAATGTGAAAAAATGATATTTCTTTATGTGGACGACTCTATATCCTAACAAGTTGATACACTTTACTGGGGTAAGATGCGCGCACACTCTCAATACAAGGATTTAAGTGGGTACAAGGATTTAATTCTTGTGTTTGTGTTCATGGGTTGTAGTTTAGCACTCTTATCATCCACAAATGTGAAAAAATGATATTTCTTTATGTGGACAACCCTATATCCTAACATGTTGATACACTTTACTGGGGTAAGACGCACACACACTCTAGGTACAAGGATTTAATTCTTGTGTTTGTGTTTGTAGGTTGTAGTTTAGCACTCTTATCATCCACAAATGTGAAAAAATGATATATTTTTAGTGTCTAAAGGCAATGATACTTCACATTAGAGGCATTTACTAGATGGGGTATATTTTAGTGGATAGCCTTGTGGTGGAATGCTTTGGGGAGATTTTGGAGGTGATCCTTGGGTTTGTTGAATTTGTTACATATTTTACTTTCATATTTTATAAGATTAAGCATTATAATTGTAATTAATATGGATAGATTTGGGTTGGTTGCCTTTGTTATATATTTTACTTTGATATTTCTATAAGATCAATATTTTGATATTTTTATAAGATTTAATATCATAATTGTTATTAATATTGATAGATTTGTATTGGATATTATTCACTCAATGTATTTCTATAAGATTAATACTTTGATATTTCTATAAGATTAAATATCATAATTGTTATTAATATTGAAAGATTTGCATTGGATACTATCCACTTGTTAGTTTAAACGTTAGACTTTTTGGTGTTTTTACAAGCATATTTCTGGATCAATTTTGCTTGAAATCCGGCAAAAAATTGTTGGAACTCCATATTTGAGTGATTGAATTTGAGAGTGTCCTAAGGGTTTTGCAGGGTGTTGAATCCATTTATGCATTCAAAAATGCAATTTAAACAATAGAAAATGGTGATTTCACCAAGATCTCTTTCGTCGAATTCTAGTAAAAAAAGTTCAAAAAGTCGATTGTTTAGACAACGCTCTATCCACTAAATGAAAAAAAGTGTTTTAAGTCGTATGAGGTTTCCTATATATAAAAGTAGATATATTACTGGTATATAAAGCATTAGAGTTTATATATTGTGTTATAATCTAAAGCATTTTTGTGTAAAATTAAGTGTGTCGGTTTGGTATATTTGTTATCTATTTTAGAATGAGATTAACTTCAAATAATACATTGATCATTCAATAAAAACTTCATGTGTTCTTCTTTCATTGTTGACCAAATACTAACATTTCATTAACCAAATCCCAACATCTAGAAAAGATTGTAGAGAAACCTTAAATATCTTTTAAGCATCTTGACTAATTTAATATGCCATATCGTGCAACTTGAGTGGGCCTAATGGTCAAGAACATGTGTTTTCTCGCTAAAGGTCACAAGTTCAAAACCAACTGGGGGTAGAAGTTGTACATGTTGTTTAATATTTGACCGGTTGTGATGAGACTCGAAGGGTAGACGACCCAGCAAGCTCTGAGTGCTAGCTACGCACCATTTTTTAGTTAAAAAAAACTTAGTATGCCATATCCAATAATTGTTTCTTCTCTTTTTATATTCACATAAAGGGAAAACAAAAAGTGGAATGGTATATACAAAGATATTTACATCATCTTCCTTAAAGCAACAAGAACAACAATAATATATGAATATGCATCAAAGTCTAACAATTTGGCATCCTTGATCAACAAAAACCCTTTTGCAAGCAAACGCATACATGCCTCCTCTCTCCACATAGGACAAAGGGTAGACAAAAAACTAACTTCGTTCTCAAAAACATATTTGCATCAAAGCTTCAAGAGAACAAACTAGGTTAAAATTCTCAAGCAACGCCAAATACCACCGAAAGAAGATCAAACCATGGATCTAGAGTCACCCAACAACATTACATGCCAATATAATCGCCCCTGAAGAATAGCTAACAAATATGTATGAACATGCTTCCAACAAGACTTGGCCAAAGGACAATCCCATAATAAATGCTTCACCATTTTTGTCATGAGACAAGAAGGGAAAAGCCCATCTGAGAGGCCCCTCTTAGCCAAGTGAACCTTAGTAGGAAGGCCCTAATAGATCACCAACCATGCAAACACTCGTAGATTGTAAGACACCTGCATCAACCACACACTACCCAATCTTGAGATCCAATGACTCTCATCATTAGAATACACCCACTATGCATTAAGCACTGGACCAAGTTGATGTCGCTAATGTAGAATGGAGTACAATTTATGAGAATCATACTTATCGAAGGGGTGCCCAAAACTCCACTCCCAATCATGCCAAAAGGGCCTTGACATATCTATGTTCATCTTAAATAGATCTTCTTGTGAGATGATACCCATAATCTCCATAATAGTGAGTTGATCAACAAAAGAAAGGGCATACTCAGAAGCTAAGGAATGTCAGCCCTTACAAGAGCAAGAGATAGCATCCCACAAATCCCTCCAAATAAAGATATTTTTCTTGTTCAATTGCCATGCCTAAAAGCGAGGAAGAACAACAACAAGTACCATGCACCTTCTAGCTCCAAATCAACCTTCTAGCCAAATCCCACCACACTTTTACTACCTAACATCTTCCACCTTAGCAAATCAACTACCTTCATTTATGTTGACTAGATACTTCTGAAAATGAAGGAATATGTTATCTAAAAACTATGTGGAGTTGAGACAATATCACATAACCCAAAGCCCTCTTGATTCTACAAATAAGTTGTGTTGAAAGCAACTGATGCCTTAACATAACCTACTAAGGAAAGAATCCCTCCAAACATCGAACCACCCACTTAGCTAGCAAAATCCTTTCTCGAGTCGCCACATCAATCAACCAAAGACCTCCCTCATTATTGGTCATGATACAAACATCCCAAGGAACCATAAGCAAACCCCATGTCTTAGAACACTTGGCCCATAAGTGTGAGTGCAAGAATTGCTCAATGTGGGTCACCTATAGGTCAGAGACAATAAAGAGATGTGATTTTACTTGCTGATTGTTTTGTTGTTATAACAGTTGATATGAGTTTGTAATCATTTCCATGTTATGTATTGTTGTTTGTGGATATTTGAATACAATAAAATTCCTTCTTGTGTTCCAAACCTATGTTGGGTCAATTCTAAAATTGTTTGTCAAAATTTGTGTACCGAATAAACACTTAAACAAAACAACAATAACCATAGAACCTATCAGCAGTCCAAAAGGGTGGACTATTGTGAATTGTTTGACAAAAGTCCTACACTAAATAAACACAATCATATCAGCAGTAAACCCCAAAAACATATTAGCAACAACATCATAAACATACCGACATCCATAAGGGGATATTACAATGGTATCAGAGCTGGTATTCCTGCCATCCTGTGAGTGCATTTTATCTTAATGTTTTTGGAGGATGGGACATACATCACATACATGAGACAGAGAAGGGAAAATAACATATTTTATTCAAAGTCATAGTTTGAAGCAGAGGGAAGCATGGGGGGCATAAATGAACAGCCCCAGGGCAACATCATGAGTATTTTGAATGACTTGGCAAGCGGGCAACATCATGAGTATTTTGAATGACTTGGCAAGCGGGCAACAACAAACGATTGAGCTTCTCACTAGGTTCATAGAAAATAATCAAGGAAACCAAAACAATGCAGAAAATAATGGTTTAGGGGGGGCTAATTGTACCCATGGCAACAATGGAAACCATGCTTAAGGGAGCAACACTCATGTCCCTACATGGAATAACATTGGGGAAACTAGTAGAGTGACTCCTAGACCTCTCCTACCTCACTTCTTGGAAGGACAACGAGTTGAAAATCAAGGACAACAAGGACAAGGGAAAGATTTTACGAATTACTTGAGGGAGTATTAGACTCTTAGCGAGGAATTCCATGCAGCTATGTCCTTACAATATTTTTGTACCATCAAGTACAAGAATAGGCCAAGGGATTACAACAGGGGCCCATAGAGTCGGGAGCTTCAGAGGAAGCTTGGGAAATCCCTTACTTTGACGGCTCTAGCAAGTGCACTGCCAAAGCTTGGGTTCATAAATTGGACACCTATTTCCAACTCAACCCCATGACCGAGACAAAGACCATCAAGTATGATACCTTGAATTTGGATAGGGAGGCCCACGAGTGGTGGTACCATGGGATAGTTACACTGGGGCATGCTAGTATTACCTCACATATGGACTTCACACAAAGGCTTATGGACCGGTTTGATAAGAAAGATCCAAAGTTGCATTTTAGGGAGCTGGCACAACTTAGGTAGAGTGGGACAACAAATGCTTACATTTCGGAATTTCAGAGGACCGCAATCATGGTGAAAAATGTGTCAGAGCATAGGTTGATTATGCTTTTCATTGAAGGACTAGTCGAACCCCTGAGTGGTTGGGTTAAGGAATTCAAACCATGATCTTTACAGGATGCCATCACTAGAACACGAGACATGGAGTATGGAGTCCCAAAGAACAAATTTCCTCCTAAACCTTTCCTTCCTAAAAAAAACAAAGACAAGAAACGCTTTTAGAAAGAATGAACCAGGAGAGATAAGTTGGATGACGAGGCTCATAAAGAGTTGACAAGGAAGAAACTACACTTCAATTGTAAAGAGCCTTGGGAATCGGGTCACATGTGCATGGGAAAGGGTAAGGTGCATTACATAGAGGCGCTTTCAGATAGTGATGGGGAAGAGGAGGTAGGACAAGATCATGGCAGCGAGCATAGCAGTATGGATGATGAGCAGCCACATGTGGAGGCTAAGGGTGGGACTATTTCCACTCTATCAGGTGTTCCTAGATTTCACACTTTTAGGATCCGTGGATTATTAGAGGGACATCATGTCACAGTTTTGGTTGACGGTGGGGCAATCCACAACTTCATTGAATCATCTTTGGTGGCTAGGAGAGGCATTCCCACAAGGGACTTTGAGGGGTTTAGTGTTGTGGTAGCTTATGGGTACAATATGACTTGCACATAAAAGGTTCCGCAGTTGTATGCGACATTGGGAAACTACACCTTGATAGATGAATTCTATGTAGTTGAGTTGGCAGACACAAATGTGATCTTGGGTGTTCAGTGGCATTATTCCTTGGGAAAACAGTCTATCAACTACTAATCTATGGAACTAGAATTCAGGGCAAGAGATGGTAAAAAGGTGGTTCCGAGGGGCATGTCCAATGGTGCTCCTAAGATTGTTTCAACCAAGTGGATGGAGAGTATATTCATGCATGGATATGTAGATTGTGCAACAGAGTGTTTGATCACATCCAAGAAGCCTTCAAACAACAGTAATATTTATCGGGAAGACATTCTGGCATTGTTGGGCAAACATGACCGGGTTTTTGGAGAGATTCCTCCAGGGAGACCTCCTAACAAGATTTTTTAGCATACCATTGAGTTAGAAGAATGGGCCAAACCCGTGATCATTACTCCTTACGGGAACCCAAAGAAGTTCAAGGATGAAATAGAGAAAGCCATCAAGGAGTTGTTAGATATGGGACACATCAGGCCCAATTCCAATCCATTTGCCTCTTCACTAGTCTTGGTTAAGAAGAAGGATGGAACTATGAGGATGTGTATTGACTACAAGGCCCTGAATAAGAAAACAATAAAAAACAAGTATATCATTCTCGGGATCAATGAGCTATTGGATGAGTTGCATGGGGCAATATACTTCTCGAAGATTGGTCTTTGATCAGGGTATCGTTAGATAAAGGTCAAGGAGCATGATGTTCACAAGAGTGTTTTAGGTGTCATTATGGGCACTATGAGTTTTTGGTCATGCCATTTGGGTTGACCAACACACCTGCCACTTTTCAATCTTGCGTGAACCACATCTTCAACAAGCAGTTGCAAAAGTTTTTGTTGGTGTTCTTTGATGATCTCCTTATATACAATATGTCATGGGAGGATCACTTGAGACAGTTGGATGAAGTATTGGGCATTATGGGTGAGCAATCATTATATGCCAAGGCATCCAAATGTGAGTTCGACATGACAAAGATTCTATATTTGGGCCATGTGATCAATGCACATGGAGTGCATGTACATCAGGAGAAGATCCAAGCCATATTGGATTGGCCACCACCTAAGACCCTTACAAAGTTATGTGGATTCTTTAGGTTGTGCACTTATTATAGGCGCGTTGTTAAGGGATTTTCATAGTTGGGTGCACCCTTGACAAATCTCATGAAGAAAGGGGAATTTAGGTGGACAGAGGAATCTCAGAAGGGATTCGACAAGCTCAAGGAGGTGATGAGCACTTGTCCAACATTGGCACTTCCTGATTTCACTCAGCCCTTTGTGCTTGAGTGTGATGCTTTGGGTGAGGGTATAGGAGTTGTCTTGATGCATAATAGAAATTTGATAGCATTTGAGATTCAGAAACTCAAGGGACCAAAGAGACTCTACTCCATCTATGACAAGAAGATGTTTGTCATTATGCATGCTTTGGAAAATTTTTGACAATATTTGGTAGGTGGGATATTTGTGGCTAGGATTGACCACAACAATTTGCAGTATTTCCTGGAATAGAAGGATATCAATGAAAGGTAACATAAGTGGGTCATCAAGGTACAAGCTTATGATTTTTACATTGAGTATGTGAAGGGAAATAAAAATATTGTTGTCGATGTCCTTTCCAGGAAATTGACATCGTGTTCACTTGCGAAGGTTTCAGCTGATTGGAAGTCACACCTTCAGGTGGAAGATTCCAAGAATAAATTTGCTTGTGAGTTAATGGATGGTCACATTTTGGATGACAAGTATAAAGTGGTGGATGACATTATCTTCTACAAGGACATAATATACTTAGTTCATGAGTCTACACTCAAGGAGAAGATTATGAGGGCTACTCATGACACACCATTGGAAGGGCACCCCAGATACTTCGAGACTTATTGGCAGATCAGAGAGAGGATCTCATGGAAGGGCCTCAAAGATGATGTGTTGCAACATGTGAGGGAATGCATGACTTGTCAGTAGAACAAGTCAGAGCATACTCATATAGGAGGACTACTACAACCTCTACCCATTCCAGAGAAAAAATGGGAGAGTATCTCGATGGAATTCATCATGGGTCTACCAAAGGTGCATGGTAGGGATTGTATTTATGTGGTGGTTGATCAATTGACCAAGTTCACCCACTTCTTCTCAATTCCATTGGAGTATAAGGCACTACATGTGGCATAATTTTTTTCAAGGAGGTGTTTAGGCTCCATGGGTTTCCTAAGTACATCGTCAGTGATCGGGACAACATATTTCTCAGTGCATTTTGGCAGGAGTTGTTCATATTAGTAGGCACAGATTTGACTCCTAGTACCTGTTATCACCCTCAGACGAACGGCTAGACATATATTGTGAACAAATGGGCTGAGGGGTATCTGCGTAGCTATGTGTCAAGACAACATAAAGCATGGATCAAATGGTTGCATCTAAGAGAGCATTGCTACAACACCACTTACCATATGTCCATTGGTATGACTCGATTATGAGCATTGTATGGCTATGATGCTCCCTCATTTGTGTATTTTCCATTTGGCGATAGCAGGGCTCCCAAAGACAAGGATTGGATACGGGAGAGTCAGGATATCCTTAGGACCCTTAAGGATAACTTGCAGGCTTCCCAGAATCAGAAGAATATGTATGTAGATAGACATAGGTTTGAGCGTATTTTTGAGGTTGGAGACTTGGTTTACTTGAGATTGCAGCCATACAAACAGTCTTCATTGAAGAAAAGTGGTGCAGAAAAACTGAAACCACGCTTTTATGGTCCATACAGGGTAATTAGGTGAGTTGGGGAAGTAAATTGTGAGCTTGAGCTACCAGAGGGGAATAATATCCACAATGCTTTTCACGTATCATGCCTCAATAAGGAATTGGGACAACAGGTCACTTATTCAGTAGAGTTACCCCCAATGGATGACGAGGGGCATTTGATGTTGATTCTAGAGGAGATTTTGGATTTCAGGGAGAGGAAGTTGAGGAGTAGAGTGATTAGAAAGTGTCTTATCAAGTGGAGAGACTTGCGAGTAGAGGATGCTACATGAGAGCAAGATCGGATTTTGCAACACCCTAGCTTGTAGTTGCTTGAGGGCAAGCAATCTCAGGAAGGGAGGATTGTAATGTCCCCTTCTGAGTGATCACTCCAGGAGGATGACTTACTAACCTATTTAATTCCCGTAGGCTATAGTTGTGAACAAGAGAATTAATTGATTTAATTATTTAATGTCATTTGAATGAAAAAACAACATTTGAAAATGATATTGAGTAATTAAATTAATAAAGGGTGTTATATGTAGATTTTAACCTTGTACAATATTTACTGCAAACAGATTTTCAATAAAAGAATAGAAAATATACAATGGCAAATACAAACATTACACAGAGTTGTTTCCCCTGGAAACCCAAACCGGGAAAACCAAAATATTCTATATTCATTCATAGTGATATATTGTTTACAATACAATATACATATAGGAGCCAACGACATCCAAAACCCTAACCCAATGACCTGTATTAGTCAACAACCCTAATTCCTTAACCAAAAATAGAAAACCATCAACAAAGAAACCATGTGCTGAAAAACCATCTCAATATGTGACACGTTTCTCGAGGCAACAATTTTTTTGTGACACTACTACTCGTGCAAAGAATATAACACATAGCCAACATTCTCCCACTTGTTGTTTTCTTTGCATACAGGGGGTTACAGGGTTACATAGTCAACAATCCAGGGCAACAATGCCCATGGATCCTCTACACCAAGAGAACTTCTCAGTGCTCACAGATTTTATTAATGAATCTGTAACATTCTTCAAAGTGTCCACCTTCATCAACAATACTTTCTTTTCTTCAACCATGTCTCTCACAAAGTGATATTGAATATCAATATGCTTTGTCTTTGAATGATAAGTTGGGTTCTCCGCCAGAAAAATTGCACTCTGATTGTCACAATCTATCCTTATAGCTTGTTGTACCATCCCAATACTTGAACACAATCTTTGTAACCATACTGCTTCCTTACTTGCATGAGTGGTTGCCATGTATTCAACTTTTGTAGTTGAAAGTGCCACTACAACCTGTCTTTTTCTCATCCAACTTATTGCTCTTCCAAACAAGTTAAACACATACCCACTTGTAGATATCCTATGATCCAGATCTCCAACCCTATCTGCATCCACAAAGCCATGTATATCCACCACTCTGTCCAATCCCGGCCTTCCTTCGTATCACAATCCATAGATAGCAGTGCCACACAAATACTTGAAAACCCTTTTTAATGTTATCAAATGCTCCTTCCCTGGTTTTGACATATACCTGCTCAAAACTCCCACTGCATGTGCAATGTCCGATCTAGTACAGACCATTACATACATCAAACTGCCAACTGCACTCTCATATGGAACACGAGACATGTCCTCCTCCTCTTCATGTGTCTTGGGACACTAATCTGTAGATAACTTTACACCAACATGAATAGGAACCTTGACCTGTTTACATTCCTGCATATTAAACCTCTGCAATATTGTCTCGACATATTTTCTCTGATTTAACCAGAGTTTCCTCCTTTTCTGATTGCTTCTAATTTCCATGCCCAAAACGAAATTTGAAGCACTGAGATCCTTCATGTAAAATTTAGAGGACAACTGTGTTTTCACATCCTGGATAATCTCCTTGTTGTTTCCTATCAACAACCTGTCATCCACATACAAGACCAAATAAATCAAATGATCACCAATTAATTTAAAATACACACAGTTATCCTCTTTGCTTCTTGTGAAACCAAGTCCCAGCATATAAGTATCAAATTTTTGATACCACATCCTTGGTGATTGTTTTAAACCATACATGGATTTTTTCAGCTTGCATACCATCTCCTTCTTTCCCTTTACAACATAACCTTTTGGTTGCTTCATATAGATTTCTTCTTCCAGATCCCCATGTAGGAATGTTGTCTTCACGTCCATCTGTTCTACTTCAAAATCAAGTGCAATAGCAACAGATAACATAAATATTATAGAGGTTAACTTGGAAACCGGAGAAAAAATCTCACCAAAATCAATTCCCTCAACCTGGGAATAACCCTTTGCTACTAACCGAGCTTTGTATTTCTCCACTTTTCCTTCTGCATTCAGCTTCTTTTTAAATACCCATTTGCTGCCAATGGGATTTCTTCTAGTCAGAAACTCCACTAGATCCCAAGCCTCATTCTTATCCAAAGATGCCATTTCTTCGTCCATGGCTCTTTTCCAAAGATTTCCATCCTCCGAATCCACTGCCTCCCTGACAGTTTTAGGATCATCATCAGTAATAGACAAAGAAAAAATTGAATGGAAATAAGATGGAGTATACCTTTCTGGTATCCTTTTTTCTCGAACCGATCTCTTCAATATTGGAGTATGAGGATATTCTTTTTTTTATTCTTGTTCTTCTGTAGAGCCTGATTCATCATCCTTTAAATCAAACACTATTTTCTCTGGTTCTTCCTTACTTGGTAGAACTTCCTCTTTAACAACATCCTTCATTTCTCTAAATACCACATATCGACTATACACTACCTTCTTAGTTTCTGGGTTCCAAAGCTTATAACCTTTGAGACCATATTTATATCCAATAAAGATACACTTTTCAACCTTCTTATCTAGCTTACTCCTGTTTTCCTTTGGAACATGAACATATGCATCACAACCAAATACCTTGAGATGTGTGGGAGAAGATTCCTTACCATTCCATACCTCTTGTGGAGTCTTGTCATCCAATGCTGATGAGGGTGATCTGTTGACCAGGTTACATGCAGTACCCATTGCCTCTACCCAGAATTCTTGCCCTAACCTGACACCACTGAGCATGCACCTTGCTTTTTTCATCAACGTCCTATTCATCCTTTCTGCAACTCCATTATGCCGAGGTGTATATGGATTAGTCTTCTGCCTTGCTATACCGCACTTCTTATAGAATTATTCAAATTCATTCCCGCAGAACTCTCCGCCATTATCTACACTCAACACCTTAATTCTTTTCTCTGTTTGATTCTCAACAAGAGCCTTAAAATCTTTAAACCTGTCAAAGACTTCATATTTCTTCCCGAGGAAATATATCCAAGTATTCCTCAAGAATTCATTTATAAATGAGACATAGTACACAGATTTTCCCAACGATGGGAACGACACAGGTCCAAAAACATCATTGTGAACTAGATGTAAAATTTCTTCTGCCCTCGTTGCATTAGAGGGGAATCTTACCCGATTCTGCTTCCCATATAGACAATGTTCACAGAAATCAAAATCCAGAGAGAAGTTATACATACCTTCAACCATACCTTTACCGTGTAGTAGTTGAAGACCCTTCTCTCTGATATGCCCCAGTCTTTGATGCCATAGCATAACCTTTTCTCCAGAGAATGTAGGAGTTCTTTCTTCTTCAACTCCAATATCAGGAACAATAGAACTATTACACCCATCACTAATAATGCTTCCTTTCAGCTTATACAGAGTCCCAAACCGAACTCCCTTCAACAACACCATTTCTCCTCGAACCATCCTATAGGATTCCTTTTCAAATATTGTTTTTACCCCTGCATCGCCCATTTTGCTTACATAAATCAAATTTATGGCCAAACCTGGGATGTGCAGAACACCAGGTAGTGTTCTAATCCTTCCATCTATGAGCCTTAACTTGACTTTTCCTTGTCCTATGATTCTGGTTGTCGAATCATCACCTAAGAAAACATTACCTCCATCATACCTTTCATATTTGCAGAACCACTCC
>SNQJ01S0001099.1:89815-105536 GCA_010110895.2 Picea sitchensis
AGTGTTGAAGTCCGACGAGGAGTTTCGACGGTACAGATAAAATCGACCATATTGTCGAACATTATTAAGTAATTATCAAAATTTCATTTTTTTTCTTGGTGCCCCGACATTCGTCGGCCTTGCAATGGAGTCCAATCATCATCCATAAGGGCCACACGGAGCCCCATCATCGACATTCTGAATCCTATTTGATGGTTACCATAAGGGCCACACGGAGCCCCATCATCAAACATAGATTGCTAAGGCAAGTTTAAAAAACCACAAGATATAACAACTCACTTGAGGACTTGTAAATACATGCAAAGTTAATTATGATCGACTTATGTAACCTCCCTATAGATCATGGTTGTCCCCATGGGGATCATATACATATATAGGCATTGTCTAAATGTTCTACATTTTGGCATTTTTTGTCAGAATCCAATGATATAAAGGTTGTAACTAGAGTGATAGGAAAGGAGAGGCTTGTCAGAGAGACATTAGGAGGAATCTTCTGAGAGAACAAAGGTGTGGGATCTGTACTTTACTTTTCCGACCAATTTTGTAAGGGAGACTGTAACTGTGATGTATGTCATGTAAATATCCTACTGTTATGATGAATTAATGAAAAATCAGTACCGTTTTGACTCATACTTTTCTTATATGTGGTGCTTGTTGTGATCTTTAGTGTTTTTCTACAATCTTTAAGATATCTTTAATGCGTCTTTATAATAATGTCTAAATACACCTACAGGAAATTCAGAAGGTATGGCTAAGAGGGGGAAATTTAAAGGCTGTTAGTTCTAAACTATGGAAGGGGAACTAGGGTTCCAAGAAGAGGCAATAAGACCATTTATTTCGCTCAAAAAAATCTATGAATGAGGTTATGTTTGGTAAATAGTTGACAATGGAAGGGTTTGTTAGAGTGTACAATGCCCCTATTAATGGTTCCTTAGGATCYGTCTAACCTTTAATTTTTGGGGCTCAATCACCCCCTTAAAAAAATGAGCCTTGAAAAGGGTTGTTGATGTGAATACACTTGACATCCTCCTTCTATAAGAGACAATGTCAAATGGGGATTAAATAGTTGRAGATCTAAGAAAATTGCTTGGGGGTTGAGAGTTTAAATTCATTGATGCTAGAGGAAGGTATGTGGAGATCATTAGAAAATTTGTACAATGTCTATACTTATATTTGTGCAATTGGAAACTTAAAACCCTTTGCTGTGGAAAAATACCAAAAATTGTCCTATAGGACAAAGAGGGCAAATTTTGCCTTGGTGCAAAATGCATGCTAGGCTACACTAAAATGCACCCCCAGGTATGAAAACTCATTCAATTTGAGTGGTTCAAAATGTAAATGAGTTTTTAAGTCATTTTTCATAAGCCTATATACTTGGTTTTTCGTTTGCAGYCATAAAAKACTCTCTTGTGCAAAAATAGGCAAGATATGCCTAGTAAAACCCTAGAAATGCACAACTTGTTTGTAAAAAGTAAGTCAAGGTTTTATTATACCATATATTTGAATTTTTGCAAGTTGTTGGGGGTGTGTTTTATCATATTAGACCCGATCATGTTGTTAATTTTGCAATTGCAATTTTAAAAACGGTTGTTGTGCAAAAGAGGTAAGGTTTTCCTTGTAAA
This sequence comes from Picea sitchensis, assembly GCA_010110895.2. NCBI lineage: Eukaryota > Viridiplantae > Streptophyta > Pinopsida > Pinales > Pinaceae > Picea > Picea sitchensis. The sequence continues at coordinate 91,438 of SNQJ01S0001099.1, forward strand.
TTGAAAGGTTTAAACTGTACTGAGTGACGAAATTAAAATGCAAGCCCAAGCTTTCCTGTAGAACCTAAAATTGTTTTATAAGTTGTACGATGGATATATCTATATTTATATTTACTTGTGTCATCTAAAGTGAAATTTAAGAATAAGAGAGGTTGATTTCAGGCACCTAGATTTAGGATTTCATGTAAATCTGAAGACAAAACTGACTTAGAGTAAAATGCATGCCCTAGTATCAATTTTGACCCAAATTGAGTGGTTCAACTTGAAGAAGGTGTAATTTGTGAATTTACACCTTGACATAGCCTTATATTGGCATTTCTAGACAAAAAACTACATGATGTGCATAAAGGCTAAAAATTTCCTTGTAAAACTGAAGGGTGAATTTGTTAAAGTTGGATGTAGAAAAGTGCACACCCAAAGTTGGATAATCCTCCATAATTTAATATTTAAGTTGTAAATTTATGATTAAAATATGTTTAACATGTTTGTACAATTAGGAGTGCATTTACACTCCAATAAGGATGATTTCTATTCACAAAGATTCATGACCTTTTGATGAATTAGAGGATGGTGGGTTATGAGAAAAATCAAGGTCAATGAATTCTAACCAACCAATTATACGTAGAAAATGAAATAAAACTTAACAAAACATAATTAACCCATATAAAAAAATACTTTAAAGATAATATATCATAGAAAATATAGAGTTCGTTCACCTCCAATTTGATTGATTCAAGTTGGTCAAGAGTATGTAATTTATATTTTTACATCTGCATATACCTTTGATTGTGCATTTAGAGAAATAAAACCCTTTGATGTGCAAAAAGACCAATAACTGTTTTATAGAATAAAGAGGTCAATATTACAGGAAATATTACAAGTTACAGGGTTGTACAAAAGCAATACATCTTTCTATACCTTTGTTTGTGCAATTTGAAATTTAAAACCCTTTGTCATGCAAAAAGACCAAAAATTGTCTTCTAGGACAAATAGGGCAAATTTGGTTGATCATATTATACCTATTCATGTTGTTAATTTTGCAATTGCAAGTTTAAAAAGGGTAGTTGTGCAGAAGAGACAAAGTTTTCCTTGTAATTTGGAAGGTTGAAACCATACTAAGTGACCAAATTAAAATGCACACCCAAGCTTATTTGTAGCTCCAAAAATTGTTTTATAAGTTTTAATATAGAGTTCTATATATGGAAAATTTACCCATGTCATCTAAAGTGCAATTTAAGAACAAGATAGTTTGCTTTCATGCACCTAGATTTGGGATTACATGTAAATCTGAAGTCAGAATTGCATTAGAGTAAAATGCACACCCTAGTCTCAATGTTGACCCAAATTGAGTGGTTCAACTTGAATAAGGTGTAATTTTTTATTTTACACCTGCATATAGCCTTATATTGGAAGTTTTAGACAAACACCTACTTGATGTGCATAAAGGCTAACAATTGCCTTGCAAAACTAAAGGGCTAATTTGCTAAAGTTGGCTATGGGAAAGTGCACATCCAAAGTTAGATAAGCCTCCAAAATTTAATATTTAAGTTGTATCTTGATGATTACAATAGTTTTAACATGTTTGTATAATTAGGAGTGCATTTACACTCCAAAAAGGATGATTTCTATGGACAAAGATTCATGACCTTTTGATGAAATATAGAATGAATAGGTCAATATTATAGGAAGTATTACAAGCTACAGGGTTGTAGAAAAGTTGTACATCTGTCTATACCAAAAATTATCTTGTAGAATGAATAGGTCAATATTATAGGAAATATTACAAGCTACAGGGTTGCAGAAAAGTTGTAGAAAAGATACAGTGGTGAATTTTGTATAATGAGGTGATGTATATATAGGAGAGTGAGTAATTCATTCCTTAATATGAGACATGTGTTCCTTAAGAATAAAATGCATGCTCAAAAATGGAAATTATGTGTTTTCTGCTTGAAAACATGGCATGTTGTAAAGTGCACACCCATGAGTGAAAAATGCCAGCCTTGTGTTAGGATTTGCATCATAACTTCTTGAAACATAATGTTAGGGAAAATTTATATCTTTATATGAATTATGCACATTATGCACACTGTCCTTATGAAATTTCATGAAAACAAGACATTGARGAAAATGCATGCCCTGTTAGGAAAAAAGGCAGGTTGTACATATGTTGTTGTGTCCCGAGAATTTGATGCAGGTTGTACATATGTTGTTGTGTCCCGAGAATTTGATGCAGGTTGAAATATATATTTTGGTTTGGGGTTACATGCATGAACTAAAATGTATTGTTACATATGCAACTTTGAAATGCTTTATAGTTATAGGTGATAGATTAATAATTACATAAGTGAAATAGTGTGGTTGTGGACTGTTGTTGTATATGAAGTTTGAACATTCTTTGGAATGAAAACTGCAATCCTTGTGTTAGGATTTGCATTGTATCTTCCTTAAGTCACAATGTTAGGGAAAAGTTATATCTTTAGATGAATTATGCACATTATGCAAATTATCCTTATGAAATTTCATGAAAACATGGCATTGACGAAAATGCATGGTTTGTTATGGAAAATTGTAGGTTGCATATATGTTGTTGTGTCTCCAGAATTTGGTGTAGGGTGAAATACACATTTTGGTTTGGGGTTACATGTAGGAACTAATATGTATTGTTACATATACAAATCTGAAATTATTTATAGTGACATATCATAGATTAATGATTACACAAGTGAAATATTGTGGTTGTGGATTGTTGTTGTATATGAACATACACAGTAGGGTATTTGTGTAATAATTCTTGCATATTAGGCTTTATGACTATGTATGTATATAAATATGCAATCTTTGGAAGTTATATATATATATATATTGGATTATGAATGGTCATGGTATGAAAATTACCATTGTGGAGGAAATTAGGAAAATGTTGCATTTGTATCTTATGTGTGTATTTCACGGGGTCTTCACTTAATGAAATTATGACATAGCACGTTCGTTCGTGGGATATTAAAGAATACCCCTAATTTCACTAGATATTGAAAAATAAAACCCGAAAATCCTTTTCTTGAACCCCCTCCCAATACATATGTACAATTTTAAAACCCCCTATTTTTACCAGATATCCTAAGTATCCATTTTTTTCATGGTATTTTTAATACCCCTTTTTATTTCTACCCTTAGTATGGAAACATGACAAAACTCTTATACGCTCGCAAATCACAAAAATAATCCAAAAATCAGCAAACAAGTGCGCTAACATCCCAACATAAGGATATTATATTGCAATAAGATAGCCTTGGGTTCAAGGGCTCAATGTTATACTAATTGCATCCCTCTTTAGTATAATACATGGTCGTGTATTCTTTTAGGAATGAGGTTTATATAACTACAAAATATTAGAGTATAACACCCCTATACATAAAATTATTTTGCCTCTCCATATGAAAAAATACATGAAATCACACTAGAATGATGGTTTTAACTTCTTGCAAAAGAACCTTATAGTTGAAGAATGTAGTGGTTTCATTTTGGAAAATGCACCATGAACATGAAGTATTTCCTTATGATTAGATTTATTCAAAGTTTTTTTTACTAAGTACCCAAAGGAAAGACCATTGATTGTCACACCTAAAAGCATTTTGGGTTCATGGATGAAAGAATACAAAAAATGGGGAGTGGAGGAGATCCATGTTTATAACCTATATGATGCAACCAATAAGGAATAAATGTTGAGATGAAATCGACTTCATATGTTGAGAGAATCAAAATCAAAGAAGAGTATTCTCCTTGTAATTTATTCACGATTCTCAAGTACAGTTTGTGAAAAATAAAAAAACAAATGACAAAACATTGCCAACAAATTCTACTTGATGGATTGGGACTGTTGGTTTTAGGTGAAGGGATTTTTTCCCAAATAAGGACACCAACATACTCCATGTTCTTTCACAAATACATAGAAGGAGACATGTGTTATTGTGAGGCACCCTCTTTCAAAACAATTTTAAAGAGCTCTTGAATATTTTGATGATGGTGAGGCCTAATATTTTATATTTGAACTTTTTTTAAGAGTTCTTCAACTGGTTGACCATTATTAACATACAATAAACTAAGCAGATATTAAATGTACCTGAATGATACCCTTCACACGCTAAACCCTATGCTTTAAAACTACAATATGTGAGTCATCTGGATGCAAATGTTGTAGCTCTTGCCTCACAACCTCAATGCCTACATTATGCTTTGTTAACAACTGCAGGGAAATAATTTCTCCAATAGATTTGACCAATCTTACCAAAATAACACGAGAATCTCCTAGATTTCCAACATAAAGCACTCCACCACAAACCACCCCTACTAAACAACAAGACCCAACTGCTGCAAGTTGCGGATTTGTAGCCCATTCCTTTGTAATAAGAGACAAAAACCCCTCCTTCATTGCTAAAAAGGATTTTCGAATCACATCAATGGACATCCCCTATTGCTCTATTGCAAATTCTACAAAATTACAACCCTCACTTAGTACTGTGCAATGGATTAAATCACAACGAATGTTGCACCATTACAATTTGCCATCTTTGATAAGTAATTCAATCAATAAATTCATCCCTTCACTAGATATTAGCAAAGGGATTAACCAAAAGGGATAATGATAGCAAGAAACATAAAACCGAAAAAAGGAAGGACCAAAGATGGTTTGAGATTTTCACTCATGCATATCATTAGCATTAAGCACATTTTACCACAAATGAAATGAAAACGATTACCCATATGAAACTAATGAGTAATCAAGACCTAAATGTTGAAAATATAACATATTGTATTCTCCACATAACATATACATAACAATAACTAGGCAAACAAAACAAAAGAGTCAACTGAAGCTACAGTTAAAAGACAAAGTAACCTCTGATTTTAGAAAATTTTAAAGGCTAGGATTGGATGAAAGGAGCACCAAACAACTGCAAGTGAATGATAAATGTGGGTTCTGCAGCAGAAAACAACCAAGGAGAAATACAAATAAGTGGGTCCATATGTAAATAGTTGTACTTCAGAAGAACACTTAGATCATTAGAAATTTTGGCATCATGGGCCTACATCCACTGCAGTCCTAGACTGTTAAAAGAGCAACATTTTCAAAGCATTGGACAATCTAACAGAAAAAATTTCCAATTAAGTTGAAAATTGAGCCTTAAGAAAAATATTGTAAGATACATCCACTGACCAAAGATTTCCCCCAAATGTCATGAATATTGTTACAAAATGGACAATTCCCAGAGACACGATAACCCAATTTTGAATTTTAAACTATGAATTAAGAATCCAAATTCATTACATGATGGCTGAAAAATATACTTCTATTCTTTTTCATGTCAAATTTTCAAGAGTAGCAGTTGAAAGTACATTATAACAAATGAATACTCTTTTGGTTTGAGAGTAACATCACAATAGAGAATAACTATCAAGAAACTATTCTCAAGTTTTGATGGACTCATTTGTATTGTGCCCACCACTAACCATCATGCCCAGACTCTTCCATTGTGGGAATATCAATGACATGAGAAGTCATAGTTTCAATAAATCTGAAAATTTGATCGATACTCATGAGACATCATTACATCATACACATAATTTCTATAGTGTCTAAAATTTATGTAGAATTATTATATGATTTGTGTAGACATAAAGAGGTTCTTTTGTTACAAAATTAACATACTCTAATGAATACAAATTGTTAAAGTGGAATGAATAAAAAATGTTAAGGTGGAAAAAATCAAATGAAATTTGATCATTCAACAAATTGATCGTTCACCTGATTTCTTGAAGAAAATCTGGTCAACGTTGATCATGGCCAAAGACCATCTTAATCACCCACCAAAAAACTATATGTGTGTCTATTTGAGGTTGATCAATGTGCCAATAATGAGTATATAAATAAGTATGAATCATTGAATGTTGTAGAGCTTTAGTGTGAGCCTGAAAATTGTTAATTTTTTTGTGTGGGTATTTTCAACAATGCAATGGAAATCTTATGCTAGTGAAGGCACACTTGTACTGCTATGCAACTGTGTTGTACTATTTCAACATTTTAAGCAACAAGTTAGTTTTTTGCAATTGCGAGCTATCATCCAAGGTTTGAACCCTAATTGTTTGTCAAAATTTTTGGTAGTCATAACACCTAAAGAAAAGTCTTGTTGATCTCAAATTCACAGCTAGATAAAGCTAGAACAAGACATAGTGTTGGCACTTGTGCATTGGCTGAAATATTGATGTGCATTTTATATAAACTGGTCTCTGAAAAAAGAAGGGTTGAGATATTGTCCTGCATCACATAGAGGCTTAAATCTTCAAATCCACAAGATATTAGAGTTACGTTGTGTTCTTTCAAAATGCACAATGCCCTGGTAAACATTTTCCTATGAAATTTAACATGTGAACATTGAAACCATTTTTTTTCACAAATCACTCATATTTTTTAAATGCTTTAGTTTTGACTAGAATTTTGATAATTTTTCATCTTTGTGTCTTTGGACCTCATCTTACATTCAAGGTCCTTTAGGCTTGTTAGGTTGCATTCCTCATCAAATTCAAATGGCATGAGTTTAAAATTACGTAAACCACAACATGGATTCGATAGTCACTATATGTTTGTGATAAACACAATATTCTAAAATTTCTTGATTACTCTAGGGATATTTGATGACTTTCAATCAATTTGTGCCCTCAACATAGTACAATTATTACTAGACAAATCATAATGCAATGGATTTATTTTACCGAATTTTGATGAGGGATCTTCACTACTCTAGGATTTTTTGGTGTCTTTGAATTGATTTCTTACCTCACCATGGTGCAATTATTAATAGAAAAATCAGAATGCAATGTATTTACATTACCGAATTCTAAAAAGGGTAGCTGGAAAGGGTTCATTTTGCATAAACTTAGAAAAATACCAATTTCAATTGACAAAGTACACTTTGGTATTCACAATCGTACTTTAGAGTCCATGACTACTCTGAAAACTTAAAGGCTCGAATAACCATTTTCAACTTGAATGGAAAGGCCTATATTTGGTGGGAATTCATGAGAATGATTTGTCATGGAAAAAATTCGAGAAATACTTTAAGAAGACGTACCTGTATGAAAGATACTATGATGAGAATACCAAGGAGATCTATGAACACAAGATAGGACAACTCACAATAGATGAATATATCAACAAATTTCTTGAGCTGATGAGGTATGTGCCCTAAATAAAGGATGAAAAAGTAAAGATGCAACGATTTATTAGTGGACTGCCTCAGTCCTTCTGAGATAGAATTGAGTTTGATGAACCTAAGGCTTTAGAAGACACTATTCGAAAGGAAAGGTACTGCTATGAGCAATTCAAGAACAAGGAAAAATCTCATAAGTATTGGAAGAAGAAAAGTAAATTGGGATTCAAGAAGAAGAGGTTTAAATCCTCAAGATTTAAGAATCACCGGAAGAGATATAAGATGAGCCTTCCTACTAAGAGTGTGTATCAACAAAATTTTCCATCTCAAAGTGGAAATAAACCCTTTAGATCCGCCCCAGGAAAGAAAGATAATACAAAGAAAGAACCCTTGAAATGTTGGGGATGTGGAGAAGAAAATTTGCTGAGGGACTGTCCACATAGGCAACATGGAAATAGGAGGGTGTACAACATCTAGTAGGATACCACAGTCAATTATGTGTCTAGGAGCATGCCACAAATTTATGCAACCCTAAATAATAGACAAGTTGACCACCAAGCTTTAGTGGTGGAGATGGAAGGTATGATTACCAACAATCTAGTTCCCATTTTAATTGACCCTGGTTCTAATCTGAGTTATGTTTCCCCTCAAACTATTGAGAAATGTTAATTGTAGAAAGTAAAACATGCTAAATCATGGATGGTACARCTAGTCATTGGAACAAAAATAAAAGTGACAGAGGTCATACCTGCATGCCAATTCATTTTGAATGGATTTCCCACCCAAGAAACCCTAAACATGCTCCCTTTAGGATCTTATGACCTGTTGATTGGCTACCCATAAGTCAAGTTGGAATGTTATAATAAAACATTGAATTGTGAATATGAGGAAGGGAGGAAAAGAATCCTACAAGGAATTCAAAATCCTGTCTCAGTGAGACAAATATCAGCCCTTCAAGTGAAGAAGTATTGCAGAAAATGATGTCCTTTGTATACAATACAAGTGTTGAGCTCTGTTGCGGACAATAAACCAAGCCTAGAGGACCATCCTATATTAAGAGAGTATAAAGATGTGTTTCCAGAAGAAGTACCAGGTCTACCTCCAAGAAGAGATATTGATTTTTCAATAGAACTTGTACCTGGAGCGATGCCAATGTCTAGGGCACCCTATAGAATGTGTACACTAGAGCTAGTTGAGCTCAAACTATAGATAAAGGATATGTTGGACAAAAGTTACATTCATCCTAGTGTGTTTCCTTGGGGAGCACCAACTTTGTTTGTGAAGAATAAGGATGTCACACTCAGGTTGTGCATAGACTATAGACAACTCAACAAGATGACCATTAAGAATAAGTATCCCTTGGCAAGAATCGATGACTTGTTTGATCAATTAAAGGGTGCTACAATTTTCTACAAGATTGAATTGAGGTTTGGATACCATCAAGTCTGAATTAAGGATGAAGACATCCACAAAACAACCTTTAGGACGAGGTATGGGCACTATGAATTTTTGGTGGTGCCATTTGGGCTTACCAATGCACCATCCATCTTTATGTGCTTAACGAATAATGTGCTCAGCAAGTTCTTGGACATAATTGTGTTTGTTTTCTTTGATCATATCCTAATATATTCTAAGAGTAGGGAAGAGCATGAAGAACATCTCAAGTTAGTTATTCAAGTGATGAGAGAGCACAAGCTCTATGCGAAGCTTAGTAAGTGTGACTTCTTCCAAAAATAAGTCCATTATTTAGGACATGTCATCTCTGAAGAAGGAGTGGCAGTTGATCCTCACAAGATCAAATCCATTATGGATTGGCCTACCCCAAAGGATGTCTTTGATATCAAATCCTTTATGGTCCTAGAAGGATACTATAGGAGGTTCATAAAGGGGTTTTTCAAGATTGGTTATGAAATTTTCATCCTGGGAACCATTTGTTTCAATTGTTGTGCCCATGGTAGAGGATGCCCCTGTTCCAATTGCGACCATGGTTTTAAGGATTCAAAGTTGAAATCGTGGAAAAAAAACTTATTCAATGCAAGTTGAGGAATGCACACTAATAGGAATGGATGTTGAGGAATGGAAGCTGAGGAATGCATGCTCACGCTAAGGAAACCCTTGCTAGGAAATTGAATTTTTTAAAAATGATTTAGGGTTATATTGGTATATTTTTCTATAAAGAACTTTTATTAAGAAAAGTAAATTAATCTTTATAGGTAAGATATAATTTATTAAAAAAAATACTTTTACAAAACTTGTCGTGCATTTTTATAAGCACACTCAAGTAGTTTTGTAGTATTTTTTAATAATGGACTTGAGATTTTTGAGAATTAATGAAAAATTTCCATCCTCTAAATGAGGGGAAGTACTCGGGCTTTTTCCTCGGGCATTGTAACTTGGAAAATAAAAAAATGATTGTGAGAATGTGTCAGGGTAATTTTGAAATCAAAATTACAAACATTGTTGACAATAATACAAACATAGGCACTCAATCTCAAATTACATGGTAAGCAAGATATCTTGCATGCATTTGAAATCAATCATAGGCGTGGGAGATTTACAAGTACTTCCAGTTTCTAAGATTCTAAGACTCGGGAAACAACTCAACATACAAGGTTAACTACATATGTATGTTTCCAAACAACTTGTCAAACATGGGTTCATGGTTGTTATAAAATACGTTGTAGTAGCATCAATCATACACAATGGATCAACATCCATTTTCATTCATCTTCCTATGAAAACCATAATATGGGCTAAGGAAGAACAATTTAGGGTTTACGCCACCATAGGGTTGGATAACATGTCAAGGGTGTGCATTTTTATAACGCAGGAATGTATTTGTCATTAACAAGGTGTGCATATTCCTCCTCACTATGTAAACATGCAATCCCATGCGCTCAGTGTGCAATTTCAACTTGAGGCATGCATTTTTCCCTTACAGGGTGTGCATTTTCCTCAATACCCTGTTTTCATATAATTTTATAAGGTCAACATACAATTACCAACAAATTCATGCATTTTTCTTCCTAGGGCATGCATTTTCATTTTCCCTGTTTTCATGCATTTTTCCTTTGTAGGGCGTGCATTTTTCACCATGGGGCGTGCATAATTTATCTGAAGGAATGGCTCTTTCATAAGCCTATATATCCATGATATAATCATACCAATTTCACCATTAGGTGCATTTCCCTCAGTCTAGCATGCATTTCAACAAGGCTAGTTTTAACAATTTGACCTCTTTGTTTTACAAGGCAATTTTTACCCTTTATGCACATCAAAAGGTTTTTTGTCTGAAAATTCCCACTATGTCCTCTAAAATGCAAGCCTAAGGTATAAAATATTTTATGCCCTATTGTAGGATGGGTATGTTACAATTTCCCACCCATTCAATCCACATTGTTTCCATTATTGATTTTTCATGCTAACCATTTGGAAAATAATAGAAGGATTTGGGTTTCTATTGTTGCATAAAACCTTAATTAAAGAATTTTATAGCCTCCACATCTAAAAATGCACACTCACACATAAACAAATACATTTTTTTCTTTTAAACTCTAATTTTTGTTATGGGCATGCATTTCCCTCAGTCCCGTATGCATTTAAACAAGGCCAGTTTTAACAATTTGACCTCTTTGTTTTACAAGGCAGTTTTTACCCTTTATGCACATCAAAAGGTATTTTGTCTGAAAATTCCCACTATGTCCTCTAAAATGCAAGCCTAAGGCATAAAATATTTTATGCCTTATTTTAGGATGGGTATGTTACAATTTCCCACACATCCAATCCTCATTGTTTCATTATTGATTTTTCATGCTAACCATTTGGAAAATAATGGAAGGATTTTGATTTTTGTTGTTGCATAAAACCCTAATTCAAGCTTGTTGTAGCTTCCACATCTAAAAATGCACACTCAAACATAAGAAATACATGTTTTTCTTTTAAACTCTAATTTCTTCCCTTGTGCAAAATGCATGCTACTCTTCACAAAAATGCACACTTAGGTCTTAAAACACCTCCAATTTGAGTGATTATAGTTCTTGAGGGTGTATACTAGGGTGATATCTCAAGTTTTTTCCCTTTCCTTAATTTCAACAATATTGGATTTTGACACAGTGTGAAAGGTTGGAGGATGCATGCAAACCATTTAACAAAAATATTTACAAATGTTGGAAGGATGTTCCCCAATTGTTTGACAAAATGACAACCATAAAATTGTTTCCCTTTCCTCTAATTCCTCTCAAATGGGGTCATAGCTCCTCTTACACTTTATTATGTGTATTATGTTTTTTTGCCTATAGAAAAGCATTTACACATGTGAAATTGATTGAACATATTTTTATATTGTACTTATATTGCTTCATGGATTTGGTTGTATGTAATACCCATGTTTCCCCCAGCTTGTAAATATAACTATAGTTTGTTAAAATACTATGGACAAACTGATTATGTGTGGATGTTGGAATTGATGAACCTTTTGTTATATAAGGTAATGTACATATTTCTATTACTAAATAAAATGGAAGTTGTTGCATAACTATTGAAGGGGTCACCAATGTGGATCATGATGCATGAGAGAGATGGTGAGGGGAACCGGTAATGGTTGAGATGACCCCTACCAGACCAGTACTCTGCTGGATTGAAATCATTCAGACCCATAGAAATCCTCTGACCTAGACAATTCAATTACCAGTCAAGCTGATAGTTGGGAAGTCTTCGTCAAGAGTTAATGAGAAGATGGATAGAGTACCCATCTAGAAACTTCCCGATCCGACCCACAACATCTTGTGGAGGAAGGAAAGAAAATGAAGGAAAATCATGGGCAGAGAGAGAGGATGTAGATGAATGGGTTTGGTGACCATTTCTGAGGAGGATGAACATATGCAACTCTATGGTTCTAAAGAGAACTGAGAAACACATTTGTTTCTAAGTACATGAATTGTTGGGCATATTTTTTTTTCTAATCAAGATGATAAACAAAGATGCAAAAATATGGAGTGATTGAGTGAGCAATCACAACAATCTCCCTTGCTTGGTGGATAGAAAACAAATCTACCAGAATTCTCGTGGAAGGAGGAGAGTGACCTCCATCCCCGACTGTTGCTGAAAAGAAGGAAGGATCTCTCTCAGGGCATCATGATCTAGCTAGGGGGTGGGAAGTTGTAAACCATTTCAAAATCAACTGTGCCTATGGTTGGTTGGAAAAGGGAACACCCTTCAACAATTGCCAACTAATTTCAAATCTGAGATAAGTGTTGCTCTAAGCCTTATATCCTTCTTGATTAGTTTCTTTTATAATATGAATTCTGTGAATTTTATGAATACTGGAGTTATATGTTGTTTAAATAAGAGAACTTGTGATGTTGATGTGCTAGTGACTGAGAAATCTGAAGTGGAGTCTGAAAATCACCTATATTGCAAATTTTACCTTCTTCCTGTACCTCTCTAGACAAAGAAACCGTAGTGACAGGTAGCCATTCATATTTGGAATAGAATGTGGGTGGATCACCTGCAGAAGCATATATATGTGTATGAGTAAACCTGAGTATAGAAATGAGATAACAAGTGTTCTAGAGAAATGAAAATTTAGCCTCTCTTAAATCAATTTAGGAACTTAGGTGAATTTATGAGTAAGCTTTCAGTTAAATACTATTTTAACCTATCTCCTTACTTCTTAGTTGTTTGTGTTCTAAAAGAATAATTATGGGTGTAATTATTAAAATTGATCTACATTTACAACCCCTCTTCTATTTCTAATGAGAACAAACAAAACAACTAGAACCTCTACAGAAAATTTAAAAAGAAAGATATAAACTTTTTGCCTAAGACTAAATATGATCCAAAGGTGCTCTGGAGTTCTGTGTTAGAATACTTAGTAAATAATAGACTTCAGAATTGTATTTGGGCTTTAAGGAAATAGTCCAAATGTTATTAGACATTAAAATTCATTATAAATGAGGAACTCCTAAATTTGTTAAAATACAAAATCTCCAAAAACTTTAATTGGACTTTAATAAACATTTATGTTAATTATGGACTTTAATAAACACTTATGCTAATTATGGGCTAAAATCCCTACAAACTTGGAAGGAATCCCCTTAAATTGGAGAGTTGTAGCTACCAGTAAAAACACCAGAATTTTCTATAGGGGAAAATCCTTGTTTTAAGACCAAATTTCCTGAAATTTAGGTAAGGAAGGTAAAGCAAAGAAACAGGAAGAAAGTTTACTCCTTTACCTGTGAGGAAGGGAAATTATAAACCATATTTTAAATGGATAAATTTCCCTCTATAATATGATTTTATTTTATTATTTTAAGAATTCTAAGGAAATTGATTTCCATTTTTCCTTTATTTCAGTTTAATTAATCAAACTTTATTTAAACCTTACCAAATATTGATATTTTTGTAAGGATATGGTAGTGTGTGTGTATATGATTATTCACTATGATCATTTCTTAACACACTTGGGAGATTCGGGGCTCTGAGGCTCCGAAGGTTTGAAGTGGAGAGTGAACTGGAGAATGACCCAAAGGTCAGAGGATTACATATTAAATGAGATTAATCCACCCATGATCAACCTCTTAATAATTTCGTAATTATTGGGACTTCGGGCATTGGGAGTGACGTACATGTGAAATTGTTATTAATATTTATATATATTGAAAATTTATGAAAAACCTTGGCACAAATTTTGATGGGGTTTATTATAAATTGATATGTTACAATGATCACATGAACAAGACCAACCTGTTTTCCTTTTAAATTATTATTTAATATGTAATGCACATGCGTGGGACCACTTCGGGGCTTCGGGCTATTGAAGTGATTGCATTGCGATAACTCTCGAAGGCTTCCAACTTGGAGTCTTCGTAGGATAACACTTAATGGAAAAATTAT
>SNQJ01S0001099.1:105927-124490 GCA_010110895.2 Picea sitchensis
GAATGGATTTCGAGGAATGCACGCTCATGCTAAGGAAACCCTTTAGGAAATTGACTTTTTTTTAAATGATTTAGAATTATATTGGTATATTTTTCTATAAAGCACTTTTATTAAGAAAAGTAAATTAATCTTTATAGGTAAGATATAATTTATTAAAAATAATACTTTTACAAAACTTGTATGAATAAACCTGAGTATAGAAAGGAGATAACAAGTGTTCTAGAGAAATGAAAATTTAGCCTCTGTTAAATCAGTTCGGGAACTTAGGTGAATTTATTAGTAAGCTTTCAGTTAAATATTATTTTAACCTATCTCCTTACTTCTTAGTTGTTTGTGTTCTAAAAGAATAATTGTGGGTGTAATTATTAAGGTTGATTTACATTTACAACCCCTCTTCTGTTTCTAATGAGAAGAAACAAAACAACTAGAACCTCTACACAAAATTTAAAAAGAAAGAGATAAACTTTCTGCATAAGACTAGATATGATCTAAAGGTGCTATGGAGTTATGTATTAGAATACTTAGTAAATAATAGACTTCAAAATTGTACTTGGGCTCTAAGGATATATATATATATATATATATATATATATATAAACCTGTGGTTATTCACTATGATAATTTCTTAACACACTTTAGAGCTTTGGGGCTCCAGGACTCTGAAGGTTTGAAGTGGAGAATGAACTGGAGAATGACCCGAAGGCTTGAGGATAACATACTAAACAAGATTAATCCACCCATGATCAACCTCTTAATAATTCCGTAATTATTGGGAATTTGGGCATTGGGAGTGGCATACATGTGAAATTGTTATTAATATTTATATATATTAGAAATTTATGAAAAATCTGGGCACGGATTTTGGTGAGGTTTATTGTAAATTAATATATTACAATGATATCATGAACAAGACCAACCCCTTTTCCTTTTAAATTATTATTTAACGTCTAATGCTCGTGCATGGGATCACTTCGGGGCTTCGAGATGTTGAAGTGATTGCGTTGCAATAACTCCCGAAGTCTTTCAGCCTAGAGTCTCCTTTGGGAAACCCTTAATGGAAAAATTATAATTCTTAACTACAAACTTTAATGGGGCTTATGGTATTATAATATATCATAATATTATAAAATCCTCACGTGGACAAGGTCAACCATTTTCCCAAACAATTATATTATACATTTTATAACCCATGTGTGTGTGACCACTTCAGGACTTCAAGATGTTTGAGGAATGAAGAGTGTGTTGAAGAGCCGAAGTAGTTGACCTGAAGTTTCTCCTTCATTCCAATATTAAATATAATATTGAGGATTTAAAAATTAATATTTAATGCATAACACATATAAACGTGTACCCCTTCAGGACTTCGAGACTTCGAGACTCCTAGATTTTTGGGGTGATAGAGTACATTAGCTAAAATGGTCGAAGGCCCCAACCTACTTTTTGTGTTCCAATGCTATAATAAATATTAAATGAAATTAATTATATTATATGGTAATATAATTAATTATATTTGCATCAAGGTATAATATAAGTGGGAGCCTCTCCAGAGCTTCGACATTCGGGGGTTTCTGGGTATGTCCATAAGAGCGTGGAGAGCAATTACGTCGAAGTCCGGAGATTTAGTACATTAATTGATTTTAATAACACTAAGTGTAATCAATGATAAATAATTATATTATAATGTAATTCATTATGATTATATTATAATATAATTAATTAAAACTATTTAGTGACATGTTTGGGTTATGAATTAATATGACGGGGTACTAATATAATAATTAACACTAATCCACCCCGAATTGTGGTATTCCCAAGGTAAAAGGGAAGTAATCCTTGGTTTTACCGAGACAATAATTTAGGCTAAATAAAAACATAATTACGGGGTTAATGAGTTAATGAAGATTAATTATCCCTAATGGGGATTAATTAAATGATTAGTAGAGAGAAATATTCTATTATGATAATGATTAATTAATTTAACAAGCCTATAAGAGCTAGACAAATGTCAACCTCGGGTTGGGAGAGTCTTTGTATGCGATGATGATGAGGCGTGATAGAGAGCCATGTGGGTGCCACATGGTGGTGAGTGACTCTAGTCGACGAAGGTCGAAATAAATTTGAAAGACCATAACTTCCTATCCAGAACTCGGATCTGGAAAATTTTATAGTAGTTGGAAAACCCTCGTCAAAGCGAAGATGATGTAATCCTAGTTACATGGATTCGAGGTGATTGAGAAAAGCGAAAAATTTATACCCCATTCCATAAAAAGGTACTTAGGGGACGGGTGTGTGACATTGTAATAGTTAATTACAGTTCCATATAACATACTCCAGAGGAAAATGATAGGACACTTCAAAGGTTATTTGCGGCATTGAAAGAAAAAGGGTGATAAGAAATTTTATTTCCCTTGCAATCAATGCAAGGGCTTCAATAGAAGAAGACTTTTAATAACAACAACCGAAAGGCATTGTAGACAGTTTGGGAACACTGAAGGGGGGTATGAATATCGTCCCTTGGTAAGTTAGTACTCATTATATGATTTTGTATTGATTGTTTTCATAGAACTTTCTATCCTTTTAATATTTGTTACATACACTAATATTATTTGATTTTTTGTAATTATAAAGAAAGGGCAATCTAAGTGAGATCTTGGGAATGTGCCAAGTAGTAGTAGAAATCTTGTTGTACATACTGAGGAAGATGGAGAAAATATTAGATATTAAGTTAGTCCTATGGAAGAAGATGACATTGATAATAGTACAATTGAGAATGATGGTATAAATAGATTAATCTAGGACACCTTTGCTCCAATGGATGACAATTTTGATGATATCCATGATGTACCTCTGATTGATAATTTGCAACATCCCTTTTATGAAGACTCGAGGACAAATATTCTCTCTGCTATATTATTATTGATGAACTTGAAGGTATTGAATGTTTTTTCAATCACTTGTCTCACCCAGATCCTAAGGTATGTAATATAAGTTGTCACATATACATAAAAGGTCTACTTTTGTTTCTCTATTCTTAGTGTTATTAATTAATGTGTAAATCAAGGATGCAATATTTAATATTAATATTCTTTACATTAACTAGTTATATTTTGTGTTGTATATTGTTAGGTGAATTTCTCCTACAATCATCAAGTACTTTACCTTGCACCTACAAGGAATAATCTGCCATTATGAAAGATATTGGAATGGAGTATCAAGCTATTGATGCATGTCTTAATTATCGTATTATATATTATGGACAATATGCATTGGAAATGAAATTCCTGCAATGTCAAATCAGTAGATATTGAACTAATCAAGTAACAAAACACGTGGCTCACAAGCTTCTTTGTCATAATCCTATAATTCCACATTTGCAGCGACTGTTTAGGTGCCAAAGCATAGCACAATTTATGGATTACCATGCACAAAACATAAGTGAAGATGGTGTTCTTCGAATGCCTATAGATGGTTCTGCATTTAGGAACATCGAAGAAATATGGCCAATTTTTAAAGAAGAACCTCGTAATATTAGGCTTTCATTGGCAATTGACGTTGTCAATCCATTTAGAGAGGTCAAATCTATTTACTCAGTGTGGACTATTTTTGTTATAAACAATAACCTTCCTCCTTGGATGTCAATAAAGAGGGATCACACAATGTTGGCAATGATTGTTATAGGTATTTGCTTACAATTATTTTTTGAATGTAACATTTCATTTGGCTTGTTCGTTGCATAATTTATTATACATACATATATACAAAGTAGTAATGATGTGTATTTTCAATCAATTAGTTAAGTACCAAGTTAAAGATATGAATGTATATATTGAGCCTCTTATCAACGAGCTACTAAAGTTATGGGTTGACATCACTATGTATGACATCTCTAGATCAATAGAGAAAAAACAATTTCAATTCCATGGAATACTTATATGGACAATTCATGATGCACCAGGGCTAACACAATTTTGTGGTATGTAATGTAATACTACACTTTAATAGTATATAATTTTTTGAAAATATCATGTATGTTTTTTAAATAATTCCTTGGTATATAATTGATACTAACATTAATCCATGTGTTGTAGGGCTTCAAACAAAGGGTAAATTTGCATGTCTAGTATGTAGTCCTAGGATGAAATCTCGTCGTTCAAGAAGTTTAGGAAATGAGGTGTTTGATGAGTATAGGAACTTCCTCCCTAAGAACCATAGGTATCGAACTACAAAAAAACATGTTTTCAATTTGAAAGAAGAGACTAGAATAAAACCACGAAGAATGACACCTCACCTATGGAAGTTGGAATATAATAGAAATCATCAAGGTAAGCAATTATTCCATGTATCATATATATTTATGTTTTGGAATTTTAATTTGTATTGAATTATGTTCACTGTACCTAACAATTATTGTTGTAATATCATTTATTTTTTATAAATGTAGTCAAGGCATTAATGGGATTCCATGAGGAATGAAAATATAACCTTTACAATTCAGTAGGTTTCCCTACTATGAGCACCTACAAATTGCTCATTTGTTTAATATAATGAATATAAGGAAGAACATAAACAAAAACATTATGGAGAATCTTAGATGGAAGGAGTGACAAAGAAAAAAAATTCAAAATTTGTAGTGACATTTAGGAATCCAATCATGCAATGAAAAATGTGATTCATTCAAATAGCGATCGAGATAATCTTCCATGGTTATTTATATAGCAGCAAAGCGATGTTGTAAAAGAGGTCATTAGGAAAATTAAATTTCCCACGAGATTTGCTTCAAACATGAATAACATCTTAATGAAGAAAGGTGAATTTGGTGGGGTAAAAACTCCTGATTGACATACCTTCATTAAGGTAATTATTTTGTTATATTTATATATTGGTATACATATTTTTGGTATTTTTTTGTTTACTTTTTTTTTACAATATGTTCTACCTCTAATGTTTATAATGATTCCTTTTTTGTTACAGTATGTTCTAACTCTATCTCTTCCAGACAACTTTGACAACAACATAAACCAAGTCATATATGATCTTCGCAAATACATGAGGCAAGTAACGATTTATATGCAAAATATTTGTTGCAGAACTTGTTGACACAGATTTTACTTGCAATGTATATACTTAAACCTGTGATTTGCTTGAATCATGTGTAGGTGGTTGTCATATAATGAATTCCATAAAGAAGATATAAAGTATTGGAGGAGAGAACTTCTTCGCCTAATGTGTGAAATGCAAAAGTACCTACCTTTGAAATGTTTCAATGTGCAAGAACACTACCTCATACACCAAGTTGAGGAGATTGAAATGTGTAGACCTGTACACACAAGGTAAATGTGGATGGTTTAGAGGTATTTTAATTCATTGAAGGCCTTTGTTAGACAAAGAGCACGTAAACTTTATGTTCTTCCAAGCCAATGTGAGCATGTCTTTTACTCAGATGTTCCAAGTAAATCAGGATGGTCACATGCTGTTAGATATGATCCAAGAGGAATGCCTGTAAAGTACAATGTAGTGGAAGAAGATGATATTCAAGAAGAATATGATACAGAGGAACAAGTAGCCATGTTAGATGAAGAAGATGAAGAAGTTGAGCTAGATGTAGATGACAATGTTCTCGATGATCATATCGATGATGAAATTATAAAAAATGACACCGATGATGATGTTGTTATGCCCAATCCTTTCAACATGGATTATGAACATGATTGTGAACCAGCTGATACAAATGTGTAGTTGGACGAAGAAGAAGATAAATGATATTGAATTTTTTAAATGTAGGTTGATGTATGTTATTATATGTTTTCTATGATTTATTATCTTTAAAGTATTTTCTTATATGGGTTGATTATGTGTTGTTAGGTTTTATGTCGTATTCTTATATGCATCATTGGTTGGTTAGAAGTCATTGATTGGTTAGGGGTTAAGGGGGTTATGTATAAGTATATAAAACATATTATTTAAAAACAAACAAAAAATAAAAAATAAACAAAAAATAAAACAAATATAAAATAAAAATAAATAAAAAATAAAAATTTCAAACATTAAAAACACACTATGGTGCCAAACCCTCGACCAAATAAACCCACTCCAAACCCACTGACCGCTGCATTGATCTACCCCACTTGCTAGTAAGGAGAGTGCACAAAGGATCAACCCACTGATGTTTGCATTGGATCAACTCCCCTACCAATACAGAGAGTGTGCAGAGGATCATCCTGCTGACATTTGCATTGGATCGATCCCACCTTCTAGTAATTACAATGCACATAGGAGCATACCCGTACAAGGAGATACCAACCCCACATGTGTGTCCAAGGAAGGATTGAACCCACAATGTCTTCGGTATGTAGCCTCATTGCTGATGTAGATAGAAAATGTCGATCTTGTAGTTGTTTTTTCAATATCAAATGGTTTACAATGGCTCTGTTTGAGTTCCATTCACTTCAAGTTTACCCTGTCATTCACTCCTTACTTTAGGTTTGATACCCTGTATACTACATCTTTTTTCCATATTTTTGTACACACAACATAGAAAAAACAGGGTTTGAAATGAGAATTTAACAGACACAATCGAACCGAAAATATAGATCCAAGATCGACAATCTCAGTTTATTTTGACCGATGAAAGTGCATGCTGGATAAAAAGGGGTGAGAGGCCTAAATGATAAACCATTGTATTAATGATTGATAACGTGTCATAACCTTATTCATTTCGGTATGCAAGGGTGGTATTATCAAACCACTTTAGCTCGCCCTCGAAATGCATGAATGGATGAAAAGTGTCACAATGATGTAAGCGAGGGGCTGGGAGGGCCCATCCCGCTGTCCTCTTTGCAGAATTAAAGAAGAAACCCCGGAGCATCTACTCTTAGAGTGTGAGTTCTCTAAAGAAGTTTGGGGTCTCCTTACAGGGGAAGCCTGCCCAAATCTTTCCACTAAGGCCTCAGAGCTTTTAAGCATGTGGCAGTCCTTATCCCCCTTCAATCTGAGAAAAAAGCATTTTCAAGTGATAGCCCGGATGTGGATTCCAAAATTTATTTGTTGGAAGATTTGGTTGGAAAGGAACAATAGAACTTTCAACGAAATCGAAAGACTGCCTTCCCAGGTGGCAATTCAAGCTAGGACGATGTTGGCAGAAGCCTTCAAAGGCAAGGCCAATCTCAGCAACTCGGTCCAGCTCTCAGAGGATGAAGACAGATGGTTTAAGGAAATCAACCAGAATTACACCAGCACCATCCAAAAGCCTTCTCGGCACTTTCGGAAATGGGAGATAAGGACGGAGGAGCAGGATTTTCTTCAGTGGAGGTCGTCACTCAAGGAATGGTCCCTATTCTTTGATGGGGCCTCGAAAGAAAACCCAGGCTAGGATGGTGTGAGTCATTCTGGACCCTTCCGGTAAAATTCACAAGGAGTATGCCTGGGGTTTAGGCCATGCCTCAAACAACCATGCAGAATTTTTAGCGCTCTGGCAAGGTCTTAACCATGTGATTAAATCAGGCATCCAGGAAATTAGGATCTTTGGAGACTCTAAGCAGGTTGTGGAATCTCTCAACACTAAAAATCCGCCAAAGGACAGCACTCTGGCTCAGGAATACAGAAAATCTACTCTCCTCCTACTACAGTTCAAAGAATATCATATTCATCACGTCCTCAGATCCTTGAACGGTCTTGCTGACTCGCAAGCAAATCGGGGCTCTCTCATGCGCAAAGGACTCCTACAGACGAATGAGTATACATCCCTTCATCCCATCCCATAAACATTTGGGATCCCGTGCTCTGAAGCTCCACGTGATTCACTTGAATGGCAAGACGATCTCCAGAACCATCACAGTCAAGGGGGACGAGAAATCAAGAGCAGAGATTCACAATCCGAATCGGATCATGGGGAATCTCGAGGAGGAGACCCTGTTCCTCCTTAAAATCGGAAGTTCGACTGCCTGTTCTCCTCATTCGCCTTGTTGCTTTGGATTTTCAGAGATTCTCCGCGGCCGGAATCGGGATTCCCGTGAGATCAAGATACGGAACTGGGCCCAAACTGTGCCTCACCCGGCTAGGAGCTTATCGAACTAATCGTATTGAGTCGGGAGTATAAAGGCGTCTACAGCCCGGCAGAAATGGGAAATACTCTCGCTGGAGATGTAGGATATCAAGGACGACCTTTCAGATGAGATACAAACTGGACTGAAGGATTCAGCTAATCTGATGGGAGATCTGGGCAAGAGACTAAGCAAGTTGGAGATTCAAGTGGAAGAACTCTCCAAAGCCCTCGGCAAGATTTCTTAAGTCGTTGCTGAGGCTTCTTCCAAGACAGGGCAATGAAGCAGCTCGTTGGAGCTCAGGACCGCTTGATCCAGGGTTATGAGGACCATTAGTCCAGTTGGTATTGTAAAGTTCATCGTTTAAGTATCTGAGATTTCGGCATGTAACTGTTGTAACTGTTGGTTAAGTTTAATAGGATTGCTAGCAAGAAGTTTGTAAACAAAGCTCCTGCTCTGATTTTGACTATGTAAGGGTTGGCATCCCCTCTGCCTCTTATAATAAAAGCCCATAACCAATTTTGTTAAAAAAAAAAGAAGCTTCATATTAAATTCGAATTTCCAATATACAATAGAGAAGTTAATGATGAGAAATTACATAATTGGATTCATCAGATTGAGGTGTAGGTATCAGAGGCTGCCAAAAATTCCAAAGATGATGAACCAAGATTCATCTGTTTCTTTAAGATTGGATAGTGCAAGACCCATTCGTGGAAGCCAAGACTCAAGAGGACATGAAGAAACATGGTAAAATTTTAACCTCTTGGAATGATTTTATTGTTGTAAATTAAAACAATTTACCCATTGGTACATAAAAAACCACTATGACTATAAAATTTTAGACAAGCCAAAGGAAAAAATGTGCAAAGCTTTACTCAAGAATTTAGGAGAAGAGTTTTGGTTTTGTATAAATGTCTTCTCAAGAAACTTCACTCAAATACATTGGAGCTTGTATTAAAGTTATTTGAGATATACACACTATTTTTACCCCTTCAAATCTAGATGAAGTTTGTGTTCAAAGTGTACCATTTCCAGCTAAAAGAGGAAGGAATTAAACTCATGAGGGTAACAAGAGGCCTTCGATGGAGACAAAGGAAAGAGGTTCAAGGGCAATGGAAAAAGAATGTTGTTGTTAAGAAAGAGGGAGAAAAATTTACATGCAACATTGTTCGTTCAAAAAGATGGCCAGGATGAAGAACATTGTTGGAAACTTCATCCCGAAGAAGACCCAAAAAGTTTGGCAACAAAGGGAAGTCAAAGACTGCTGCAACAATACAACATGATTTAGGTTCCGATTCGGCGCGGATAAAACAAAGATTACAGCCATGGGTTATCAAGGTAAGGGTTCTATTGCAAGTACTAGTTCTTCAAGTAATAGTAATCTCAGTGAAACTGAAATAAGAAAAAGAAAGAATATAACTTTTCACATACCTGTTGTTTCAAAGCATACCAAGATAGATATTCTATTTGATACCGATCTCAAGCAAACCTTATATTCGAAGACACTATCAAGAAACTAAAACTGGAAACTACTCCACATCCTAAAACATAACCTCTAGGATGGATATGTGAAAATGCCAAATTTCATGTGACAAGAAGGTGTAAACTTTGGTTTGCTATCATTGTAAATTTTATAGATGAGGTAGAGCTTGATGTTATTCCTTTAAGACCAGTGGTGTTGTGTTGGGAAGCCCATATTTATATGAGAAAAGCCATTTTCTACTCATGATAAGTATCACTTGTTTAAAAATGGAGTTGAGTACATTGTTAGAGCCCATATTGTAAAGAAGATGAATTGTCACTTGTAAATGCTAGACAAATGAAGAGATTAGTCAATGCTAGCAAGAATTTTGTTCTCTTGATGATTAAACCTAAAAGACATATTGAAAACAAAGTTTTCCAAGTTGCGGGATGCAAAGTTGAAATCTGATCTATAAGTGAGGTTGTTAATCAATATGACAAGATGTTTCCACCAAAGGGATTACCTCCACAAGGGTATCCAACATGAAAATTCACCAGGCACAAGATTTTCCTCTTCCAAAACATTGGTATGTACAGATGTCACTATGTGGAGAATGATGGAAATCAAAAGTAAATCCAAGAGTTGTTGGACAAAGGGGTCATCGTGCTGCCACATCACCATGTGGATATCCAACTGTGTTAGTGCCAAAGAAAGATGGTACATATGCCATAAAAGATTTTAGGCCTTGAACAAGATTAATATTTAAAGAATCGCTTTTCCCTCTTCCTAGAATTGATGATTTGCTTGATCAACTGAAAGATGCTAAGTATTTCACTAAGTTGGATTTGAGAAGCTGATCAATCGCATTAGACTGCCAAGGAGACACATGAAGACAACTTTCAAACAAAGCAAGGTTTGTTCGAGTGGATGGTAATGCTTTTTGGACTTTGCAATGCACCCTGCTACTTTCATGAGAGTTATGAATGATGTCTTAAGGCATTTTCTTGATGATTCATATCACTACTTGGATGACATTTTGATCTTGAAGAATCTCGTGAAGACATGTTAAGCATGTGTGAAGCAAGTTTTGATGTTTTGAGAAAGAAAAGTTACTTTTTGAAGATGTCCAAATGTGAGTTTGGAAAAACTTCACTTTTTTACTTAGGCCATATTGTTGGTATTGTTGGTGGAGGTGAATTGAAAATTGATCCTCCAAGGTCAAAGTCATAATTGAATGGCTCCAAACAACATTGTGATAGAGGTAAGAAGTTTTGGGAGCAACCCAATATTGAGAAAGTTTAAGCGAACTTTTCTTCCATTACAGCTCCATTACTTGCTTGACACTTGTCACAAGTTTTTCAATGGGGAGGCAAGCAACAAAAGGCTTTTGGATACTTTGAAGGATAGAATCACCAGCTCTATTTCTTGCACTTCCTAATTTGAGGCAACCTTTTGAACTCCAAACCCATAAGCACTATGCAAATGAGCAGCCTTGTTATTGGAACATGTAGGGGCTCCATTTGTTTTCATTCAAACTTTTTAATGGTGTCAAGGATTAACTATCCTACTTATGATAAGAATTGTATGCATTGGTGCAAAGTGTGAAAAATGGAAACATTATTTGTTGGGGAAAGAAACCATTGTCCACACGTGACCATCAACCATTGCAATACTTAAGCAATCACAAACAAAGCTACAACAAGCAAGGTAACTCGTGATGGATGGGTTTTCTACAACAATTCCACTTCATCATAAGGTATGTATGGAATTTATAACAAAGTTGTTGATATGTTTCAAGGCCTATTATTAGTGCTTCCGCTATTCTTAAGCATAGTCCCTATCATGCATGATAGTTGTGTTGAGCAATATGCTTTAGTTGCTGATTTTAAATAAGCATATTTAATTTTGTGTCATTCTAACCATGTTGAGGGAATTGGACTACCATGTGCATGATAATCTTTTTGTATCATCTCAAGTAAGCTATGTATTCCATAGTGTGAAAGAATAAACATAATAAGAGAAGCCCATTCTTCTCTTATTGCCTGGGCCACTTGGTGTAGGCAAGACCTGGCTAATTTGCAAAGGTGCTCTATTGGCCCTAAAACAATGAAAATGTTTCAAGATATGTTCGAGGGATGTTCGCTATGTGCCACAAGAAAACCCATAAACATAAAGTTGGGTTTGTATACTCCACTTCCAGTTTTTTCTCGTCCTTGGGAAAGTATTTCATGGACTTTGTAAGAGGTCTACCCATGTCTAAACGAAATCATGATTATCTTTAGAAGTTGTGGTTGATCGATTTAGAAAAATGTGTATTTTGAGGCCTTGTAAGAAACAGGTTACAAATGAACAAACGACACAAACGTTCTTTCAAAATGTTTGTGTGAATTTTGGATTGCCTAAATACATTATTTATGATCAGGATTCTCAATTTATTGGAAATTTTTTGTCGAGTTTATGGGCACTCATGGAAACTAAACTAAAAAGAGCACAACTTTTCATCCACAAACCGATGGTCGTACAAAAGTGGTAAATAGAATAGCGGTACATATTCATGGTTATGTATGCCATCCTAAACTTTGATGAGCATTTACACTATATTCATCATGCTTATAATGAAGCTAAGCACTCTTCAACTCAAACATTGCCATTTGAAGCATTGTTTTGGCTATTTGCCCAAATATCCTTTAGATTTATCTTTGGGAAGGATATTGCTATTGATGGTCAATATGACATTGATAGGGAGAGAAGTTCATTGAACAAATCACCGACACATCAAATGGTACAAGAATACTTGGAAAGAAACAACCAGTACAAGACAAGACAGACAAGCATCGTTTATCACGCCTAAGTTAAGAGGATGAAGTTTGGATTTATATTAAAGGAGAGGCTTTATAGGTAAAAACCTAAAACCAATTCGATATGGTCCTTCAAGACTTGTCGACAAGATTGGTAGCAATGCCTTCCATTTAGATTTGCCTCCTTATATGCAAATGCATGCAAAATTGTTAATGTTGAGAATTTGAAATTGTGGCGAGCCTCCTTTGATTGATTATCAAGGAGAACATGTTTAGATTCCTTCTCATAGACATTTCTCCTTAATATCTTACGAACCCGCGATGAAGACACAATCCCTCACGTGAGAATGGGAACTCAAAATGAGGAAATGAACATCTTGAATTGGTTCAAAAGCACAAATCCAAGCAGCCAGTGGATCGAGGTTGGAA
The DNA here is from genome assembly GCA_010110895.2 of Picea sitchensis. Lineage (NCBI taxonomy): Eukaryota > Viridiplantae > Streptophyta > Pinopsida > Pinales > Pinaceae > Picea > Picea sitchensis. The sequence continues at coordinate 118,656 of SNQJ01S0001099.1, forward strand.
AGGTGAGGTAATTGTACCCTCATATACATATTGACTAAAATTAGTCTTTGAGGTCCAAAAGCTTCCATCGGGGAGGTGTGATCCGTGGGGATCAATTTTTTCTTAAAATTCAAATTGCTTGGAATCACTTCAAATCGAATCCAAGTGTATAGGCTCACAAGGAACCCAAATCACAAACTCGCTTAGTCTCAAGCCGGACGTGCTTCTGATGAGAGAGATACTGCACCCGCTCAAATCACAAACAAAAAAAAATGTACACCGCATATCCGCATTACGTATGTTAACGGGCGTGGCCATGCACACACGTGGCGTGTTGGTTGGCATTTGTGTGGATGAATTGGCATCCAACACGCGGGTTTGTTCAGGGCGACCGAAATGGTGACATGGCCCAATCAATGGTCAGCCACGCGGTCACCCTCGATCGCGGTTTTAAACTTATGGTCAGCAGGACTGACCCCAATCTCCGTAAGGGAAGTGGAAGGTCAGCCTAACCAAATACACGCGCACCTATGGTTCTTAACATATATATGGGGAAATTAATTCTATTTGAATTTCAAATACAGGTTTTAAAGGGTCCCGTCGGCTAGCCTCTCTCTACCACCATATATATATATATATATATGCCATGTAACCATCAGCGCACACGCATTCTGACCCTATTACCATATGTTTTAAAAACTTTTCCCCTTTTTGTATGAGCCAAGTGGTCGTGGTGACCCATATATGTCCATGGTTTTGGCTAGGGGCTGGCCACCCTAACCGCCCCACAAATTTGGTAATCAAGCTTAAGGCTGGAACCCTGGGTACAGTTTCAACACAAACATGCCATTTGTATAGGGTTGAAGAGGCGAGGCATTTCCATGATCCAGAGACAACAAGTTCATGGGAACTCTGTGAAGTCTATCTTCTTCAATTTTGGGTCAAACGAGGTGCTGAAAAAAGCCCAAATAGGGGTTTTTTGGACGTTCTGCAGCCATTAGAGCCATCTATTTGGCATTTTGAGCATTATAAAGCACATATTTTAGTACCTTTGAGAAAAATAATACAAAAGATCCATCGAAGTCGGACCGTGAGATGTAGCCCAAGAGAGGGGTGAACTCCTTTATCATTTGTTGTGTTATGTGTTTTCTGCTCAATCGCTATTCATTACCGATTATATGCATCTTGAATGTGTAATTTCGATAAAAGTCGTTTTGCAAAATTGATCCATTTGTATAAGAACATCTTTGAATTAAACTTGCAAATATTTTCAAGAATACAAGTCTTTATCATTTTAGATCAAGGATGAAAAGTAAATATGCAATGATTTATTGGTTTGCCTCAGCCTCTTCCGGTGACATATGAGTTTCATGAACCCAATAATTTTGGGAAGACACTATTCGAAAGGCAAGGTACTACTAAGGAGCAGTTCAATAACAAGGCATAACCTTATAAGGATTTCAAAGAAGAAAAGTGCCTGGGGATTCAAGAAGAAGGGGTTTTAAATCCTCTTGATTTAAGAATCACGTGAAGATATCTAAGATGATCCTTCCTAATAAAAGTGTATACCAACAAAATTGTCCATCTCAATGTGGAAATAAACCCTTTGGATCCGCACTAGGAAAGACATATAATACAAAGAAAGAACCCTGAAATGTTGGGGATGTGGAGAAGAAAATTTTCTGAGGGACTTCCCACATAGGAAATATGAAAATAGGAGGGTCTACAACATCCAAAAGACTACCACAATCAATGATGTGGCTAGGAGCGTCCCACAAATCTATGCAACCCCGATAATATAAAAGTCAATTCACCAATCTCCAATGGTGGATATGGAAGGTAGGATTGCCAACCATCTAGTTTCCATTTTAATTGATCGTGGTTCTAATCCTGAAAGAGGTTGCCCCTCAAAATATTGAGAAATATAATTGCAACAAGTAAACATATAAATCATGGCTAGTACATTCAGCCACCTGGAACAAAAGTCAAAGTGATGCAGGTCATACCAGCATGCCAATTCATTTGAATGGATTTCCCACCCAAACAACCCTAAACATGCTCCCTTTAAGATATTATGACCTGATTGGCATGATTGGTTGGCTTCCCATAAATCCAAGTTGGATTTATATAATAAAACATTAGAGTGTGAATATGAAGAAGGGAGTAAAATAACCCTACAAGGAATTCAAAATCATGTCTCCGTTGAGACAAATATCAGTCCTTCAAGTGAAGAAGTATTGCATTTAAAAGGATGTCCATTGTATGCAATACAAGTGTTGAACTCTGCTGAGGAAAATAAACCAAGCCTAGAGGACCATACTATGTTAAGAGAGTATAAATATGTGTTTCTAGAAGAGGTACCGTGTCTACCTCCAAAGAAGAGATATTGATTTTCAATAGAACTTGTAAATTCTGAGCTAAGCAATGTCTAGGGCAATCCTATAGAATAAGTGACAATTCAAAGCTTTTAGTTTAGCCTAAAACCTACAACTAAAGGAGGATAAGAAAAAAAGTTACATTCATCCTAGTGTGTCTCCTCAGATAAAAGAAATTTGTTTGTGAAGAAGCAAGGATGTCACACTAAAGGTGGTATAGACTATAGACAACTCAACAAGATGACCACTAAGAATAAATATCCCTCAGCCAAGAATCAATGACTTTTATCAATTAAGGGTGCTAAGACACTTTTCTCTGGAAGATTTTGAATTAAGGTTCGATACCATCAAGTTGGAATTAAGGATGAAGACATCCACAAAACAACCTTTGGAACAAGGTATGGGCACTATGAGTTTTTGATGGTACATTTTGGCCTTACTAATGCACCATCCACATTTATGTGCTCAATGAATAATGTGCTTAGCAAGTTCTTGGACAGATTTGTGTTGGTTTTCATTGATGATATCCCACCTATTCTAAGAGTAGGGAAGAGCATGAAGAACATCTCAAGTTAGTTATTCAAGTTCCGAGAGAGCACAAGATCTATGTGAAGCTTAGTCAGTGTGACTTCTTCCAAAAAGAAGTCCAATATTTAGGCCATGTAATCTCAAAAAAAGGAGTGGCAGTAGATCCTAACAAGATCAAATCCATTGGCGTAGGATTGGCCTACCCCAAAGGATGTCTTCTTTTACATCGTGACCTTTGTATGGGCCTAAAGGTGATATTATAGGAGGTTCATAAAGGGGTTTTTCAAGATTGGTTAGCTTTTCATCCTGGGAACCATTTGTTTAAATTGTTTCTCCCATGGTAGAGGATGCCCCTGTTCCAAATATGACCATGGTTTTATGGGTTCAAATTTGAAATCATGGAAAACAACTTATTCAATGCAAGTTGAGGAATGCACATTAATAGGAATGGATGTTGAGTGTGGGAAGAAAAAATCAGACTCCTTAAAATCACTCTCAAATCGTGGGCCAAAAATCTGGTCTCGCCTCTGGAGGAAAGGAAACATGCACAGGAAACCTTGGAAATCCACCAGCAGGTTATGGAAGAGACTCTCATCACCCAGGCTATTCTCAGTCAGGAAGCTGAAATACAAAGTCAATTTCATAAAAGTTGCAGAGCAGAAGAGACCTACTGGAGAATGAAGTCAAGAGCGTTATGGCTCCAGGAAGGCGATAAGAATACAACATTCTTCCACAAGCACACCCAATCAAGGATAAATCATAATTCCATTGACGAAATTCACTGGCAGGACCAAGTTCACAGGGATGCGCACAACATCAAGGAGGTCGCCCACAACTACTTTAAAAATCTGTACTCAGCCACAGAAATGGAATATTTGGACTCGCAGGCTTATCCACTTTCAGAGGTGCCCGAACTAATTACTGAAGAAGACAATGAGCTGCTGAGCAGGCCGATCAGTGATACGGAAATTAAAAAAGTTGTTTTCAGCATGCATCCAGACAAGGCTCCTGGGCCAAATGGCTACACAGCTTGTTTTTATATCCTGTGCTGGAATATCATCAAAAAAGACTTATGTAAGATGGTTAAGAAATCTCAAAACTGCATCAAATTAGGAGGCATCACCAATTATTCCTTTTTAGCTCTCATTACAAAAGAGAAGGGGGCAAAGAATTTCAATAGATTTAGACCGATATCTCTCTGCAACACCGGATACAAAATTATCACTAAGATAATAGCAAATAGACTCAAGAAAGTCTTGCCAAAACTGATCCCGGAAAACCAGGGAGGCTTTGTCAGAGGGAGGCAAATCCTCGATAATATTATCCTAGTTCAGGAAGCCATCCACACAAGCTGTAAAAAAAAAGAGAAAGGAATGGTGGTCAAGCTGGATCTAGCCAATGCCTTTGACTGGGTCCGACATGATCTCTTGTTCGTAGTCTTGCGGAAATTTGGGTTCTCCCAAAAGTTTATGGGTTGGATCAAGGCTTGCATCTCTGCTCCGTGGATATCCCCCCTGATTAATGGGCGCCCTGCCAGGTTTTTCAAAGCCACTTGGGGGCTCAGACAAGGCTGCCCGCTCTCCCCCATGTTCTATGTCTTACAAGCAGCGGTGTTAAGCTTCCAACTGCAGAGCTGCCTCATAAACAGAACCCTTCCTGGCATAAGAATTACCCCTTCAACTAACGAGGTAAGCCACGCGCAGTTTGCAGACGACACCCTTCTTTTAGGCGCTGCCAGCATTAAAACAGCCCGACACTTCAAGTCAGAACTCGACCTCTACAAAGTTTGCTCTGGCAGTGAAATTAACTATCTCAAGAGCAAGATCTATGGATGGAATTGCACCCCTCGGGAACTGCAGCATTTAGGACACATCCTTGACATGGAAGGCATTTCAGTCTGGGACAATTTCACTTACCTCAGGATTTCGATTTTCAAAGGCCGGGCTATGGTGGCACACTGGTTGCCTTTGGTGGATAAGCTAAAACTCAAGATACAAGCTTCGGGAGTCAATTGGTTAACTAGGGCAGGCAAAGTTGTGCTAATGAATTCTGTCATCTCCAGCCTTCCTATTTATCAATGTTCAGTGTTGCTTGCCCCCAAAACAATCTCAAACAAACTCGATGCAATGATGCGAAGATTCCTGTGGGAAGGAGGTAAGAATTGTGCGAGAAAACTCCATCTAATTAATTGGGACACGATCAAGAAACCAAAGTTGGAGGGGGGACTGAATATAAGAGACGTGGCTGTCCATAATCTCTCCATGGGAGGCAAATTACTCTGGTGAATGATCACTGGTAAACGAACCCGGAGCAAGCAAATCCTCAGGAAAAAATATTTTCGAGGAGATAGAGAGCGCTGCCTAGAGAGACCCCTCAAAGAAACGAAAGGTTCCCCAATTTTCTATCTTTGTCAACGAGCTTTGGCTTTCTTTCATCCACATCTCACTTGGATCCCGGGAAATGGAGAAAAAATCAGCATCATGGAGGATTCCATCCTTGGAGATCATCCACTCATAGGGGTTCAAGAAATTAAGCGTATTGGGGATTGGCTCCTAGCCAACAATTGTAAGACCCTTTGGGATATCTCCCTCTGGAACAGTGATTCCCATCTTTCCTGGCAAAGCTGGAATTTGGGGTGCTATCCAGAGGAGCTCCACGAAGAAGACATGACCCTTCTAGAGTACCTCCATGGGAAAGCCCCGATTAGTGCCAGATTCAAAGACAAACGAGGCTGGGGTTCACCCACAGGAAACTATACAGCTTCAGCAGGTTATAAGGCAGCCCTAAATATTCCTTGGGTCCCCTCAAACCCAGGGCCTTGGAAAGCAATCTGGAACTTCCCGTCAATTCCCAAAGTTGACCATTTTGCTTGGACTTTGACTCACAACAACATTCTAACTTTCGACAACCTTAAAAAGAGGGGCTGGTAGGGCCCCTCCCGCTGTCCTCTTTG
>SNQJ01S0001099.1:153133-178324 GCA_010110895.2 Picea sitchensis
CACGTGTCACCATTCCATTCGCTACCAATATGCCATGTGTCAGACGCTGATTCGTCCACATGTCTACCACTCAACACCTGCCACGTGTCGTATGACCCTGCCAACTCAGCTCCTGCCACGTGTTGTATGGCCCTGCGAACTCAACTCCTGCCACGTGTCGTACGACCCTACCACGTCAGCATCCGTACGGACTGTACAATCAACACATTTGTTTTTGCTTGTTTGATGATTTGAACAGAACACGATATATCACTCATCCGACGTCCGTTTGAACCCAAATGAGTTGCGTTGGGTTCATGATGATGAGGCCTATGCACCCATTCGATTTGAAACGATTCCGAGCACTTTGAATTTTGAGCAAAATTTGATCCCCTGGATCATCCACAAACCATAAAAAACACACAAAGGACTGGTAATGTTATTCCACATATCATGAAAGAATTAGAATTGAAAGTCCACGGAGGTGGACTCAACACACTCCACATACTCATGGATTTTGATCGACCCTGTTGGTAGAGACAACGATTCTTTGGAGAGTTCATCCACTTTCTTGTTGAGTTCCATGTAGATGTGCCAAAAAGAAAGCTAGTCACAAGAAAGGATTATATCCTGTAGGTCCTGTAACAACGGTCCGATGTGTATGTTCATCACATTTACTTTCTTTGAGGCCCAATCTATGACTAGTTTCGAGTCTCGCATCGCATGTAACTTTTTCACACCTTTTTCCTTCACTACCTCAAGGAGAGTCCATAAGGCTATAAATTCACTTTATTATTTGATCCTCTTTTTGGGACATACTTGATACGCATGTAATGATCCTAGTTCATAAAAAAAACTGCTCCAACCCCACATATTGGAGGGTGACCTTGGCTTGCGTCGTCAAAGAATCCCCACAGGATATCCTCTTCTAAAATATGAATAACTAGATTCCTAGTGTTCCTTGTGTTTAAGTCCACCATACGTTCCTTTGTGAGTTTCAAAATTAAACCTGCAGTGACTTTCAGGGGGATATCCACATTCGAAATATGATTGAATTGATCGCCCACCATACGCTTTGAACCAAATTGGATGGGAACACTTCAAACTGTTTTACCATCTTATCTTCAAGTCATTCCCTCATGCACTCTTCCAGGTTCAACTTCGACCAAGATGCCTTTTGCTTTAGCTCTAAGTTGACAACCTGTATAACCTACACTGTGTATGGACAAGAAATAAAAATGTGAGAAACATATTCTTCATTTAGTTTGCATAGAGCACAATGACCAGGTCTAACCCAACCCCCCTTTAAACCAACTTCCCACGTCAATAGCTTATTGGTTAATGCAAGCCATATAGTGATTTTCTTTTTAGAGGTTCATGGAGCTTCCAATGGATGCTCCACCACCTTTTTTTCCCCACTGAAATGTGATTCCATACAAGTTGAGTAACCCAACTTGGCCATGTAGTCTCCCTCTCCAAGATTTTTGGACCAACAAAGTACATCCTCTTCATCCTCTTTGAGCCTAATAAAATTAGAGACTAGCTTGCCTACATTTGGGTCCACTTGTCAGCTTCGGGTCCTCCCAAAACCAACGTGTAACACCTTGTTTCCCCCAATTTGTAATTAAACATAAAATAGGAATTACCATGCTAAGGCATGTGGACAATGTAATGTATTATTGTTTGAGTTGCCAATAACTGACTGTGTGGGTGAAGCCTTGAAAGTACTAGCCATGATATCACTAGAGGAAGAATGTGAAAACTATACAAGAGGGTTCATTATACCAAATAACCCCAAATTTCCCTTGATGATGATGACAAACCTCCTTCGGATCCCAAGGAAAGAAATCAGTTAATGAATAAAGGACCGGTGGTTGAATTATGAACCACCCCCATGAATGGGAGCATGGTCTAGCTACAGAATGTCAGTTCAAAGTACCACAAAGATCTGCAGACCCGAGCTTCCTTCTGACAGAAGGAACGTGATGGGTCGGGAACCTTCCACGAGAAGGTAAGAGAGATACACAGGGACAATGAGAGGGGGACACCAGACGAGAGTGCAAGATCGTAAGGGAGATGGGTGGATCTCTCCAGCGGATGACGAACAAAAGGTCGCTATATCGATGCCGAGCGAGCACCTGATAACATCGTCGAGGCCATAACAGAGGGAAATCTCTGAAAGTTGCAGTGAACATAACCCGAACTGAAGTTGAAATAGAGAGAGAATCCTTGAGAACTGTGAGAGTTCCCTAGTGATATTATGGCTTGGCACGGGGGTGGCCAGAGTGCTAAGAATGAATGCCTCTAAGCCTATGGTCGGGTGGAAGGAYGAACACCCACAGTCAGTTAGTTGGCTACCTACTGTAATAGATAAGTAATCACATATCTTTTGTATGAATTSGATATACTGTGAATGTTTTCAGGAATGTGAATGAATGCTTAACGGATATACTGTATCCCTTTTATTTCTGCTTGATTGTATAATTAGGCAAGTAAGAAATTATATGGTTTGGACATGTTTTATACTCGCAAATGTTTGTGTCCTGTGGCGGCATAAGCCAGAGTCACGAACTGTGTGTTCGTTGACCGTGGACACAGTTTAATGTACGCATGTCAACCCTCCTAATCGTTTGAGTCCCTTGGAGGATGAATTATGTTAAGCTCATGAGAGGTAGTGCATATATGCACAGGCTCCCTATGAGGCAAGCAGAGACCGAGAACCACTTAAGTTCTAGACTTGATGAATGAGCAGAAGGGGTGCGCAGAAGACTCTTCTAAGAGTCAAGTCTAGGAGAAAGAGCACAAAGCTCTTAAGTCCTTCATAACTGACGAAGTTCAGGAAGGATAGCGAGATTTAAGTATCGAAAGTGAATACTCTTTCTTTTGGAGGATAAATGGACGAGATCCTTTCGGGAGGATCAGAAGTCTGTCACAACCATTAGATTTGAAGAAGGGGCGTAGGCGTTAATGCCTCGACTCCTTCAGTCTTCGCAAGTAGTGATGGAACCGGGACCGTAGATTCCAGGATCTATCGGGATCCACCTTGACCGTCGATCTGACACAAGCGGGTTAGTACAAGGAGCGAGCTGGAGTGGAATTATTCTAAGTCCCGAAGCTCAGGATATGTAACATTTTAAGAAATGCAGACGAGAGGAAGCAAGGGCCGAGTCCCTTAGAAAACTGAGTAAGTTCGTAAACTCAGGAGAGATAACGATTTTCAGAAGCGTAAGCGAGACCAAGAGTCGAGTCCGCAGAAGAAAGAAGTTCGAAGGCCGAGACCTTCGAATGAATGGAAATCTTTTAAGTTAGAAGTTCAAAGTTTAGGAGAGTTAGCGCCAAAGGATTTGGCTGGGACTCATTAAGGAGCTGAAGGGACGACAGAGAATCTTTGAGGAGGAAGAGTCGATAGCCGACAGCTGCTAGATCAAGAGAAGTTGCGAGGAGAATAACGGTGGGAAGTCATTTAACTCTCAAAACTCAGGAGGAACAGGACCCGTTGATCCATGAGAGATCTAAATTGTTGGTTCATTTCACGGGATCGGATATCGAGAGTTGGGAGGACGAAAGTCCTTAGTTCCCAAAGTCGCGACCTACGAAATCATGATATGATCTGAGCCGTCCATCGGAAGGGACACCTGGCGAGAGCTCAGCATTTCACTGACTCACAGAATACAAAGGTCAAAGGGCAGAACCGTGAGAATTCACGACCTGCGAAATCGCAAAAAGATCACAGTCGTTGATCGTTTCGAAATCATCCGGACTGTCCATTGGAAAGGACACGTGGAGAGAAGACAACATTTCGCTGACTCGCTGTGGAAGGGAGTCAAAGAGTGGAGTTTGTGAAACTTGCGAAAGGAGAATTTGTGAAATCATCATATCCATCCATCGGAAAGGACGCATGGCGAGAGAGCAGTGTTTCATTGATTAGGGAGTCAAAGGACGAGTTTGCGAAACTCGCGAAACACAAAAAGAATCTGAGCCGTTGGATCGAGGTAGGTTGTGGGTCGTCGATTCGAAGCATCGACAATTCGACAATCGGGAGAAACAGAGGAAGCTACCTCCAAAAGTCCCGAAAGGTGAAACCCCGATTTGGGCGAGAAGATCTAAGCCATTAGATCACAAGGAATAGTGACCGTTGACCTAGGAGAGAAGATTTCGGCATTTCGGGGATCAAGATATCTGAGGTGAGAAGTCTTTCGACTTCATGAATCTCAAAGTCCCGAAATATTTGGGAACTAGGACCCAGTTCCTAGAGGAAGGTCACACTGTGATCATAGGAGGGAGGGCTATTGCTTGCTAGGCCCCTAATCNACAATTCGACAATCGGGAGAAACAGAGGAAGCTACCTCCAAAAGTCCCGAAAGGTGAAACCCCGATTTGGGCGAGAAGATCTAAGCCATTAGATCACAAGGAATAGTGACCGTTGACCTAGGAGAGAAGATTTCGGCATTTCGAGGATCAAGATATCTGAGGTGAGAAGTCTTTCGACTTCATGAATCTCAAAGTCCCGAAATATTTGGGAACTAGGACCCAGTTCCTAGAGGAAGGTCACACTGTGATCATAGGAGGGAGGGCTATTGCTTGCTAGGCCCCTAATCAAGTTTCGGGACTTGGGGGAGTCAGGTGTCTTGGAATGAAAAGTCCCGACATCGCGAAACACGATGCGCCTATTGTGTAGGCCTATGGTCACAAGGTTGTGATCACGTGGAGGGAGCTCACGCTTGGTGCTTGTATGCACGACTGAGCCTCTAAAGGAACTATGGTTATCTTTTCGTGGAGGTTCCAACAGGGACCCGAAGAGCTGCTTCAGCTCAGGAATAGGAGACGATCCATTGACCGGGAGGTCAGCAGGCCCCGCTGAGTTGGAAGCTTGCAGGCTGCATGAGGAAAAAGCGAAATTTTTATTATGCCCCGTCGTGAGTGTGTTACAAAATGGTATCAGAGCATGGTTACAACCCTTGGCCTGGTTGGGCTCATGCACGAGTCGCATAAAGAGGTATTGTTATCTGCATTTAATCCTTGAGGAGAAGGACTGCAGATTGAACCTGTGATTTTGGGAATTCTTGTTGAATTTCAGCAGAAGAATTTCTTTAACCCTTGTCAAAGTGATAACTACTCTTATTGAAGTAGGGATATACTAATTAACGTTTATAATAAGACTTGAGTGTGGATAGCTAAAGGTGGCAAGGTTCTGTCAAGGATAGTTGAAGCTTGAAGGATGGATGACCTAATGTTAGTGACACTGTCTCTAAGCATGGGCAGTTGGAACATTAGGCACTGATGATGGATGGTTATATAATGGTTAATGCCTTTGTGGGCTTAAAGGAATCTGATAGGATCAAGTAGGATCCTTGGCAGTATAATTACTTCTCTATATTAAACTCAGAATATATAACTCCTCATGACCAGGGGAAAGGTGAGATGGGTAAGTCTTATAGAAGTTGAGGCAAGAAGGTTTTTCTTGCCAACTGTTAAAGTATAAAAGGGAAAGTGACCATGGTTGGTTATTTCCTTGAGAAAAGGCAACATCAGTATGAGTTATAACTGTGATATTAGTCATGTAAGCGACTGTAATATCTAATTAAAAGAACGCTAATGATAAAACTAAGATAGTATGATGAATACTTAGTTGTGTGTGTATGCTTGAGTGCATGGATTTAATGCATTATGAAGCTTMTTGATATGAAGACTGATATTAATATTAGTTAGGTACGAATGATATTAAATGTGCAAATGATRAACATGTATGACATAAGAGTATAAGTATACTAAAAGCCCAATATGATTTCCCCTGATGAGTGAAATGTGAGGAAAACATAGCACTTGCCAAGATTGAATGAATACCATGAATGCATAGTTGACTCCATTCTGAAGAGTCATGAAAGTTCTGTTTTGAATGATAGCTTAAGGGGAATGTGCTCCATCTCCCCAGGAAAATCCAGTACCAAATAAATGAAAGAATAAATGAGCAGGGATGCTCTGTTGTCATGAGAAGAGGCAAATGTTTATGCCTTTGAGGATCACATGAGAATGATTGTAAACAATCATTAGTTGACTGATTTTAAAATAGAGATGTATGTAGGCTATGAAATATACCTATGGAAACTGCACACAGGCTTATGATTATGAGTATAGCTAAGTACATCATGGATGTAAGTTATCAAAAACTAGAATATGTGTGGATGCATAATCTGGAATGCATGTCAGAAATGTATGTCTATGTCCCTTAAAAAATGTTTATTAACAAGATGAAGATAATTCAAGATTGAGGCCATCACARATAGTGATGGATATGCAATAAGTAAGTTGCATGCTAAAGGAGTTCCCTGTGGAGGAACTGTGTGAAGACTCTGTCACGAAAAACAAGGTCACAACCTTAATGATCGCTGAGAATTAAGMAGTGAGCCACAAACTCATATATATATATACCAGAATCTTGGATTACATTTTGAAAAATATCATGTAATGAATAAGAAGACTAATAATTGAATATTGACCATTCTGATAACCGAATGGTAGTGTGCAGGATGCACATGTTCATGATTCATTATGGACAAAATATTTTTGCTATTAAAGCATGTTGATGTATCCTAAGAGTTAGGATGAGTCTAACCTAGGGCTGCTCAGGAAAAGAGCAAAAAGATCACAATAAGAAGTAGACTGCATAAGTAAAAGGGGGAGAAAAGGAGGAACACTTTCCTCACCCCAAGAGCCCTAAATTGTTTAACAGAGTTGTAGGATTAAAAGAGCAGTTGTGGAAACCAATATAGTTGATAAAGGCAAGTAAACCCTCTGAGTATGATTAGATGAATAAATGAGTATGTTTAACTAATTAGGCTTGGTTGAAGCCATGATTAAGAAAAGGCAGTGAGGCCTTAGAGATAACTCGACTGGGATGAAAAGTCCTAGGCGGTGTAGAAAGAGTTGGAAGAAGGGGAGAGTCCTCAATTCTTTCCTCGCTAGGTATTATGTTTTCTCTTGGATAAGAAAGCTGGTACGCCAATAAAAGTAAAAAGGTCTTGACACCATAAGTGATAAGGATTGTAGCTCTGAAGATACAATCGAAATTTGTTTGTGTTGCAATTGTGGAAACATTTGAAGATGTTTATGAATTCGAATGTTATGATACATGCATTTGGTTTAATATTACGACTAATGTAATTGTGGCTATGCCGATGCATGTTGTGTATAGAAATGAATTGGAGCTATTGAGGAAGACAGTTTCCAATGATGGGCAACCTCAAGTAGAGGGTGACCATGGGAAGGCTGCGGTCGAAAGATTGTTGACAGGACTGTGAAAATCCCGCTAAAGCACTGTTGATGAGGTAGAGATCAGAAAGAGAGTGCTAGCAACCAAGAACAACTATAGAAATGTTCATGCTTATGTGGCTCAGGGTATGAAAGGATTCGGGTGAGAACCCCTTCCGAAATATTTTATTGTTTCATGTTATGCACAAAAATTGAAAGGGCAGTGGTATGCCATGGATACCCAAGTAGGGTATGATTCAGGAAGGAGAACCGGAATGATGGAGATGTGAACCTCTGGTAGTAAAGACAGATTGTAACCCTCGGAAGAATTCATGAACTGATATGTCATAAAAGACCGATTGTAACCTTTATAAGAATTCATGAACCGATATGTCATGAACACATGGAACAATCAAGGAATGATTCTAAACAAAAGTTCTTATAGATAGCACGTTGCATGAATTATCTTTGAGGAAATGGATGTTTTCATAAGAGGGCACATAATGGATTTTCCATTGAGGAAGGAGGACCTTCCAACATTTCTACTCACATTGTATAGGTGTTAGAGAAAACCAAATTTGGGTGGCCATGAGTGTTGGCACCCTGGTTATTAATGAAGGCATAATGCTTGGGTGCATTCATGCGAAACTTTTAAGTTTCATGTGTATTGATTTGGGATCGTGATCGACCTATAGCAAGAAATATGGTATTGCTGTAAGAATGAATGAAAATGAATAACCCATATGATGAAAATGACCAAGAACCATCACCAAGAACCTGTCATAAAGTGTGACAAACTTGAAATCAATGCAAGAGTGCATTGGGTATGAATGTGGCCATGAATATTGACACATTTGTTAAAATCATTTGAAATGTTGAATTACATTTTGAAAGGTTTGGTATGTTGAAATGAGGCATAGGCAATGACTGAAATCCCCTTTTTATGTTTATGTAGATGTGATGAACTGTTAGTATGCATGGTTTTGAATACACACACACACACACACACACACACACATATACGTGGAGGCACGAGAGACTAACAGTTTGTTTGGCTGTGCGAAGAATGAACTGCAAGAGGAAAAAAGTATTGGATATGGCAGTGTTGTAAGCCAATAAGAAAGACCGATTGCCTGCTGAGCCAAACTACAAGGAATGGTATTTCCTTTTGAGAAAGTGAATTTGATTGTTAGTATGCACAATTATGAAATTGTTGTGATGACGTTGTAAAGGTGTAATAAAAATGTATGTGCATGAGAACTAACAATTTGAATTAGCTGAGGAATGATTGCAGGAAAAAAGAGTCTTGGATATGGAAATGCTATAAGCACATAAGGAAGACCGATTTCCTGCTGAACTAAAATTTTGTGGGGAAGAAATTCCTATATTTGTGAATCTGGTTCCGTACAAAACAGATCTGAAAATAAACGAAGAGAATGGAAAATCTGTGGGTGACAGATTTGCAATAAAATTTTGAAAGTTAGAATTTATAATGACGTCTCATGAATTTTGTATACCTGTGATATAGGTGAGAAAAAAATATATGTCCAGAAAGGACAGATGAAGGTTGTCAAAGCCGAAGATGATGAAAAATGGCTACTGCTGAGCCATGAGAACCCTGTGATAAGTCATGATCACCTGAAATACATTGTGTTGAGGTAACACAAGTCGAAGGGACGCCTCGACATATCAAGTCTGAGGGACGCCTTGACTGTAAGACTTGATAGAGTCTCCGAAATCCTTCTTGTGCGAGAAAACCTTGGCAGGGAAAGATGGATCACCCGAGGCACTGCATAACAGTGAAGGGGATGCCTGAGCCTGGGCCTGGAGGGTGAGTGACCGCAAGGAAGATGAGACCTTAATAGTTCTTGTAAACTATTTGGATCATGCACATGGTGGGTGGTTCTTCTTGTGCGAGAAAACCTTGGCAAGGCAAGATGGATCACTTGAGGGACTGTATAGCAGTGAAGGGGATGCCTGAGCCTGGGCCTGGGCCTGGAGGGTGAGTGACCGCAAGGAAGATGAAACCATGATAGTTCTTGTAAACTATTGAATTGGGATCATCCACCCAATGGGTATGTCAAGGAAAAACAATGAGCCTGGATAACAAAACAACCATGTGGATACAAATCCGCAAACTGCACAGAAAATGATTGTACTAAGATTGTGAAAATTTTCTTAGAAATTTTTATGCAATGTTTTTGCATAAGACTATGATTAACGTGCTTGTTCTCCAAGAATTATTAAAAGCAGGTGACCAAGATTAAGGGTCTGAAAAAGAACCTGACCGAGAAAGAGGGATCGAGATTTCTGAAACAACTGAATGAGAAAGGCATGACAAGTGTTTTTGAGAAAGAATACCGAGGACGGTGTTCCTTTAAGGGGGAGGGAATTGTAACACCCTGTTTCCCCCAATTTGTAATTAATCATAAAATAGGAATTACCATGCTAAGGCATGTGGACAATGTAAATGTATTACTGTTTGAGTTGCCAATAACTGACTGTGGGGGTGAAGCCTTGAAAGTACTGGCCATGATATCACTAGAGGAAGAATGTGAAAACTATACAAGAGGGTTCATTATACCAAATAACCACAAATTTCCCTTGATGAGGATGATAAACCTCCTTCGGATCCCAAGGAAAGAAATAAGTTAATGAAGAAAGGACCGGTGGTTGAATTATGAACCACCCCCATGAATGGGAGCATGGCCTAGCTGTAGAATGTCAGCCCAAAGTACCACAGAGATCTGCAGACCCGAGCTTCCTTCTGACAGAAGGAACGTGATGGGTTGGGAACCTTCCATGAGAAGGAAGGTAAGAGAGATACACGAGGACAACAAGAAGGGGGCACCAGACGAGAGTGCAAGCTCGTAAGGGAGATGCGTGGAGCTCTCTAGCGGATGACAAACAAAAGGCCGATATCTTGATACTGAGTGAGCACCTAATAACATCGTTGAGGCCATAACAGAGGGAAATCTCTTAAAGTTGTAGTGAACATAACCCAAACTGAAGATGAAACAGAGAGAGAATCCTTGAGCACTGCAAGAGTTCCCTGGTGATATCATGGCTTGGCACGAGGGTGGCCAGAGTACTAAGAATGAATGCCTCTGAGCCTATGGTCGGGTGGAAGGACGAACACCCACAGTCAGTTAGTTGGCTACCTATTGTAATAGATAAGTAATCACATATCTTGTGTATGAATTGGATATACTGTGAATGTTTTTCAGGAATGTGAATGAATGCTTAACGGATACACTGTATCCCTTCTATTTCTGCTTGATTGTATAATTAGGCAAGTAAGAAATTATATGGTTCAGACATGTTTTATACTCGTAAATGTTTGTGTCCTATGGTGGCATAAGCCAAAGTCACGAATTGTGTGTTTGTCGACCGTGGACACAGTTTCATGTACGCATGTCAACCCTCCTAATCATTTGAGTCCCTTGGAGGACGAATTCTGTTAATCTCAGGAGAGGTAGTGCATATATGCACAGGCTCCCTGCGAGACAAGCAGAGACTGAGACCCACTTAAGTTCTAGACTTGATGAATGAGCACAAGGGGTGCACGGAAGACTCTTCTAAGAGTCAAGTCTAGGAGAAAGAGCGCAAAGCTCTTAAGTCCTTCATAACTGACGAAGCTCAGGAACAATAGCGAGATTTAAGTATCGAAAGGGAATACTCTTTCGTTTGGAGGATAAACGGACGAGATCCTTTCGGGAGGATCGAAAGTCTGTCACGACCGTTAGATTTGAAGGAGCGTAGGCGTTAATGCCTCGACTCCTTTGGTCTTCGCAAGTAGCGATAGAATCAGGACTGTAGATTCCAGGAAGGTCACACCGTGATCATAGGAGAGAGGGCTAGCGCTTGCTAGGCCCCTAATCGAGTTTCGAGACTTGGGGGAGTCGGGTGTCTTGGAATGAAAAGTCCCGACATCGCGAAACGTGACGCGCCTATTGTGTAGGCCTATGGTCATAGGGTTGTGATCACGTGAAGGGAGCTCACGCCTGGTGCTTGTATGCGCGATTGAGCCTCTAAAGGAACTATGGTTATATTTTTGTGGAGGTTGCAATAGGGACCCGAAGAGCTGCTTCAACTCAGGAATAGGAGACGATCCATTGACCGGGAGGTCAGCAGGCCCCGCTGAGTTGGAAGCTTGCGGGTTGCATGAGGAAAAAGAGAATTTTTTATTATGCCCTGTCGTGGGTGTGTTACACAATGCCTACCCCCATTTCCATCCCACTCTTCCCATGGATTGAGGATTTTGGGCTTTGGCATTTACTAAGAAACATATGTTAGCATCATGAAGGGATTGTATTGCAGAGTCTGAGAGCCAAAATTCATTATTTATGCCTAGCTAGGGGTCCTTCTCTATTCTTACCTTTCGACCATTGCCAATTCTCCAAACTTTCCAAGTTCCTACTAGTGGGAAATAAAATACCAGTGCTTTCCAAACAGTGGATCCCTTAGAATATTTCCTCAGTATTCTGTACCATTCTTCAATAGACATGTTTTTCATATATTTAGATTTCATTACCCTGCCCCATAAGGATATGTTGTGGGTGAGCCTCCACAGACTTCAAGCTACTAGGGATTGCATGAACAAGAAGATGTTTTTTATCCCCCATCCACCAAGATTTTTAGGAGTTGCCACCCAACTCCATTTAACTAAAGGGATAGCTCTTGCAAGTTGAGACCCAAACCATAAAAATTGAAAATTGAGCTTCCTAATCTTAGGTAGGATGACCCTAGGAACCAATACAACAGACGTTCAATAGACATGTATGCTTTCCAATACAGACTTCATTAAGACCAAATGACCTTCACGAGACAACATTCTATTGACCCAGACAGAAATATGAGCTTCAACTTTTTTATAGAGCCATATCCAATCAACAAGCCTATATCCATTTGGTTTTAAGAATAACCCAAGGTACTTGAAGCCAAACTCTAACTCTTTCCGGGGAAAAGGAAGGAGGTACCAAACCTTGAAGCCAAACTCTAACTCTTTCCAGGGAAAAGGAAGGAGGTACTAACCCTGCTTTCAAAGAGGATTCTAAAAGACCAAAAGGCAAAAAAAACAAGATTTTTCAAAATTAATTTCCATACATATGGCTTTACAATAGAGATCGAGAACATTCTTGAGAGTAGTAAAATATCGTTGAGAGCCATGTGGAAAACATAATACATCGTCTATGAAGAGGAGGTGTGAAATTGATTCTTGATGTGAAACATTTACTTCCTCGAACTCCATCGAGAGCCCATTAGGGTCGGGGCTCTTGCCTTTTTGCATGGATACCAGTGCTGCATAGACTTTCGACTCCTTTACCACTTCTTCCAAACACTGGTTCATTTCTTCCGTTATAAATGGGGTGAAATTTGATACTAATTCCAATATTTCATGAATCGGACTACCTTCTGGTTCCTTAAAGAGGCTTTTGAAATGACGAGCCCCTTCCTCCGCTATGTCCTTAAATGAGTGAGCAAAAGTTCCATTAGACATTTTAATCTGCCAAATCATGTTCAAATTACTTCGATAGTTTGCAAACTGGTGAAAATGTTTGGTGTTGCTGTCACGTTCTTTAATCCAAATGGCTTGGCTCTTCAGGCCCCAAGTTAACTCCTCCTTCTCCAGCAAGGATTGATGCAAAGCTTCCAAAGCTCACAACTCTGATAAATCACATTCTGAAAATGCGCCATCCACATTGTCCTCATATGACTTTTCAATTTTATTCCGAGTGTCCTTAAGCGTAGCCTCGGATCTCTCATGGTAAGCTTTAAGCCATTTTTTTATGACATATTTGATTCTTGCTAAGTTTTTTCGCAAATTGACACATGTATGAAGAGGGAGAGGTGGAATTCAAATGTTCCCAATTTTCCTCAATTAATTTCCTGTAATCTTCCTTAGTGAACCAAGAATGATTAAATTTGAGAGGAGAGGGAGGCTTCTCCTTCCCAAATTCCAATTGAAATAGCATTGGCAAGTGATCTGAAAGACCTCCTGAAGACACCCAATACTTCATTAATATTGAGTCGTGCATTAAAGCTTCAAAAACTAGGAAACGATCCAACCTTTTTGAAATCACGACCTTGTTAGAGCGAAATTTCATCCATGTAGGCCTCAACTGCACCGGCTCAATATCAACCAAGCTATGTTTCCCAGAAAAGGCTGAAAAGAAACCACTCTGTGGATCCTTACTGGCATTGGCTCCCCATACCTCTCTTGATGTCAAAGTTAGATTTAAGTCAACGCCCATTAAAATGGGGTGTTGTTCCAGGGCCTTAGATTCTGCAAGGTCTTCCAAAAATGGTATATGATCCAAGTACGGACCATAGATATTTAAGACCGTGATCCTGAAACCAAGTTCTTTCACTTCCAACTTGACCAATATCACTGACTTGAGCGGCGTCACAGAGAGAACTTTGAATGCAGGTCTCTATCCCGAGATCAAGCCTCCCGACTGACCATCTGCATCCAAAGTACAAAAAGACCAGTTTTTGAGCCATTGTTCTAGGAAAACGTGAGCTTTTCTTCCTTCCACCATAGTTTCTTAAATTTAAATTATGTCTGGTTTGCGACTCATAATGAGCCTTTTGAGGCCTAGCTGCTCGCGGGTGCCCCCCACCCCTCTAGCGTTAAAAAAAACACGATCATGGAGTAATCTTCTTGACGGTTTTCCCCATTCTAAGGGCCCTAAGGATGGTGTTTTTCTTCCCATTCTTTATGTCCTGAAATTGCTTCTGCTGTGCCTTCAGGTGTTGGGATTTTCTACCCACCGGGTTGGGTTGTACAGGGTCAAGAGCTAAACCACCTTGTGAGGATGAATCCTCTTTGAGCCTGACCCTTGATCTCATAGCATAGCTCTTTCATGCGGGAATACCACTTTTAGAGACCAGAGGTGAGGGCCATGCCCTTCCTCTTCACCTCCTACTATACATGCAGTAGAGCTCTCTCTACTAGATTTCTTAGGAGAGATAGCGAGACATTGCTGCTTTCAAGTTCGAACTCACCGAAATGATCTGGGGAGAGGGGGTATCCCCAACCTTTTCTTCCTCTTAGAAGGGCGGGAATCATCAATTAAAGGGGAAAAGGAAGAAAACATACTATCATCTTTTTCCGAAGAGCTTAGACCCACTTTCACATCTAAGTCTGGGTTTTCCACTGGTACCAGAGGAGGAGACATATCCTTTACTTCCGCTTGCGCTTCTGGGACTTGTTCGACTTCCTTTTGGGTTACCCTGGATTTAATCATCCAGACATTTTTTTTTGAGAACAAGGTGTCGTGACTGTCTACATTGCCCTTGCAAATATTCGATTTCATGACAATTAAAACAACGAAAAGGCAACTTCTGGAAGTCGATTTTTTGTTTCCAAGAGAACTCTCCATATGCTAGGTCAATTTCACTAAGAAAACCATCCCCGAGGTCGACCTCGACTTTAACCCACGCCCACCTTCTATCCGACTTAGTGTCCCAATTCGACACCAAGCCAACAAACCTACCGATCTTGTCTCCTATTGCTTTCAACGCTGCTTCAGACCAAAAAACCAGAGGTAAGCCGGGAAGGATGTCCCAAACCTTTTGAACAACAACTGGGGCCCTCACCAAATCGAAGTCCATAGTCCAATTTTTGAGAATTAGGCCTGAGGTCCCCCATTTCTAATCCCTTTCCAGAATTTTATTAGTCTTCCTCATAGGAAAACAAAAAGCAAATCCAATCCCACACCACGACATGGAAAACAAGTGTATACCCTAGAACCAGGGACCAATTTAGCTGCAATCATTGCTTCAAGAACCCTTCACTAAAAGACTTCCCACATAAATGTCCCACTGATTTTTTACCGAAGAACTTTGAGATTTTGTCGAGACGGATATCCTGGCCAACCACCATGGAAACTTTACCCGCATTCGCCTTAATGCAATTTTTGTGCTTAGCAGAGTTGAGCTTGTGACTAGATTCTTCGTTTGGACTCTCTTCTTTCTTCTCTTTATCGATAAGGAATGGGGTCTTGAGTCCAGGCGCCAAGAGAAAGGAATCAATGTCATTAATAGTAATAACCTGCTCGATATTTGGGATATCTGATCCCGCCTCCAAATCTTCCTTCTCTCCCAAGCTTGAGGCCTGCCTTTGATTCGTCATCCTGATGCACAAGGCTTCCATGCGTCCCGTCCGAGAGCTCGTTACTAGGAAAACAATATACAACCTGTTGGGCAAGATTGAATGCTAGATCTCCTTGATATATATGTCGGAATATATCCGATGATGTATATACCCTACCGCAACATTCAATACTATGTAACAAGTTATATATTGCTAGCCTCATTACTGTTCCCTGACAAGGGAAAAGTAGGGCCACAATTATAGTTTGACTGAAGACAGAAATCCCAGACTTTATACAGGCTATCCCCGTAGTCTATAAGCTCATCCTCCATGCCGACTAAGGGATGCCAGGTGACCACCTGAAAACACACTCCAATTAGATTGAGACACAAAACATTTCTGCGAGTTGAGATTATCCACCATGCAATAATCCAATGATTGGGAGGCTGCTGTATAACAAGGGAAAAATGATTGGAAAGCTGCTACATAACAAGGGGAAGGAAAAGTAGGGCCACAATTATAATTTGACTGAAGACAGAAATCCCAGACTTTATACAGGCTATCTCCGTAGTCTATAAGCTCATCCTCCATGCCGACGAAGGGATGCCAGGTGACCACCTGAAAACACACTCCGATTAGATTGAGACACAAAACATTTCTGCGAGCTGAGACTATCCACCATGCAACAATGCTGCTGCATGGTTGTCCAACTAGCATCTCCATTTTTCGATCACGGTAAGCTGTCCACTCACCGTAAAACAATTGATTGCCGTAACCTGCCCCTCGTCCCCTCGCTGTCGGAATTAAATTGTTGTGTATGGTTATTCACCCCATGAGATCCACCAGATCCACTCCCTGTTGGCATGGCAGATCCTCCCTGCAGTGACTTGAATGCAGAAACTAAATGCCTAACCTATCAATCTGGCATAGCTACTAGCAATTGCATTCAACAAGCTGGAATTTGTATCTGGCGCACCGTGAGATCGAGGAGATACCAATCTGGAATAGCTCACAATTATATTCAGCAAGCTGGTATTTGTATCCGGCACAGCGAGACCGACGAGCTACCAATCTGGCATAGCTCGCAATTGTATTCAACAAGCTGGAATTTGTATCCAGCGCACCGTGAGATTGATGAGAATTTTTGGGTATTTCAATGTCTGGAGACTTTCTTGGCATTGTATGGAATTTAGAACCTACAATTATATCTCCCAGGTAAGTCTCATTCTCTTTCACAGCAGAATATGAAATCTTTGAAATTTTAAATATTTAAAAAAAATAAAAATAAGCAACACATGCTTCAAACTGTTTTATAAAAGATAAAAACCATTTCAATAATCTTACTTATTTGTTAAAGATAAATACTGCTTCAATTTTTTTCCTATTGGAACGCAAATCCCAATTGGAACACAACCCCCAATTGGAACACCACCTTCGATAGGAGGACCGACCTCGCCTTGAGATCAATACAAATGTGATCTTTTATGAAGATGAAACCCTCAAAAGATCAAGGAAGTTCACTCTATGGTGAGAGTGACTTATCCAACATCATATCTAACTACTCAGATGAAGTATGGTTTTAAGATATGATGCAGCTTATGGTGATGGTGATGTTCATGATCTAATCATGAAATAGTCTAGATGACTATATTGATGCTACTGGGTAAATGGTATGTTTTGTGCTCAAGTCCGCTACAAGGGTATAAGCCCTATTACTCCTTATAGCAATCCTTTAAGCCTTTTCAACAACAATAAAAGATAAATTCCTTGATGGAGGGTGTAGTATTAAATATCTGGGATCTTCTCTTCTGTTCCTCAATCAAGTGTGTGATCCTTTTGGTCATAAAGTCTTTTAACTCTTGCTTCTTCTTATTTGTTAAAGATAAATACTGCTTCAAATTTTTTGGTATTTGTTGAGTAGAAAAACAATGTAGCTTAATATTTGATCCATGGAAGCTTCGTTGTATGTAAACTTTCAAACCAAAATTGGATTAGCTACGACTAAAAGATCGCTAAAAATAAAACCTTGGTCTAATGAATTGAAATCGTATTTTATACTAGCACAGCCACGAAATTCATGGCCGGTGAACGCCGAAAAGTTTCAACAAATTAAACAGAATGCACAATTCTGCGGCTCAGATCTCAAATCAAACGAAATTCGAATGCTCAGATCTCAAATCAAACGAAATTCGAATGAGAAGAAACGTTTGGGTTTTCCGTTGGCGAAGAAATCGTCGGATTTGAAATGCCAAAGTTGAATTTCAATGCAATTTCACGAGAAGAAACGTTTGGGTTTTCCGTTGGCGAAGAAATCGTCGGATTTGAAATGCCAAAGTTGAATTTCAATGCAATTTCACGATTCTGAGCCCGAGCTTTGCAGGCGATCTGCCATATACGAAGAGCCACGGTGACTCGAACCGCTGTTCATCACCGCGTCGGATTTGAAATGCCGGAGTTGAATTTCAATGCAATTTCACGATTCTGAGCCCGAGCTTTGATCCGCCATATACGAAGAGCCACGGTGACTCGAACCTTTGTTCATCACCGCTGTCCATCACTGTCCATCACTTTATTGGGTTAATGGGAACCCTACCTCAAACTGGTGGCTAATGAATTTCGGCCGGCCCAGAAAACGAAACGTTGCTATAAAAAACGATTTTGTAATAAAATTTTAATTTTATTAATAACTCAGAAGTGGCAATCAGCTAGTCACCATAGTAAATTTTAAATATGATGAAGTAAAAGTAAAAAAATAAACATGTAAACGGATGTCTTTATAATAGTGAGGAAGTTAGTGGTTGAAATCACAACCATTGATTTATTGGGAGGACTAAGAATATTCCATCAATATTTAATCTTGTCCATACAAAACTGATTAAGCACTAAAAACCTATTAAATGTACCCATTATCAATAGGTATACGCCTTTTCGACGTAACTAAGAACTATTTATAGTGATTTTCATGGTAATTGTAGAATATTCAATTCGACTTGTATAAAGTCTCACAAAAGATTAGCACATGGCCAACCGCATGGAGATGGTTAATGTATTGATCAATGTTTTAATAAATGTGAACTGCCAAGCTCTGGGCTTAAATACAGTTTCGTTGCATATGTCTTATCACAGTTGAGTAAGAATCAATTTTTTTTATTCGATTTCTTAAGTTTTTTTAGACTTTATAAGTTTTACAACTCTATGATGATTTATTTTCAAAAGGGGAGAATAAACAAATACAATGTAGCGTTCAAAACAAAATTGAAGCTCAATCCTTTATCCATTGTTTCCATCTCCAATTTTCTTTGATGTTCCCCTTCTCCAATTCAAAGGTATGTTGTTAATAAAATAAATAAAAATTTCTTTCCACAATCCCTCACACACTATGGATAGGCAGGGTTAGGCAGGGTTATTCGTTCAGTAAGAGGTTGGCTCAGCTCCTATCAATTGCTCGCTAATGCCCACCTTTCTCTCACTAATGCTCGCTAAGGAATAGGCTTTTATGTCATGGTTTGGACTCCGAGCATTAAAACATAAGTATATGAAAATACAAATATTTTTATTTTTTCAAAATTTATAAAAATTTCAATTTTAGTATAAATATTTATTAAATTAAAAAAAAAAAATTGATATATTATCAATTTTGATTATTTTATAAATCTATATTGATATCATATAAATATGATATATATTATAAAAAAACATTACAAATTAAATTAACCCTAGGATATAATACTATTAAGAGAATTTGTTGAACTTTCTTTTATTCTTTTATTAATATTTGTCATGGTTTAGATTCCGAGCATTAAAACATAAACATATGAAAATACAAATATTTTTATTTTTTCAAAATTTATAAAAATTTCAATTTTAATGTAAATATTTATTAAATTAAAAAAAAAAAAACAAATTTGATATATTATCAATTTTGATTATTTTATAAATCTATATTGATATCATATAAATATGATATATATTATAAAAAAACATTACAAATTAAATTAACCCTAGAATATAATACTATTAAGAAAATTCGTTGAACTTTCTTTTGTTCTTTTATTAATATTTACTAACCTTTAAAAATAAATTTCATTGTTATGTTTATAAAATTGTTTAAATAATTTTAAAGTAAAGTTAAAATAACATTATATTTCATTATTTTATATATATATATTTATTTTAAATTAAAATAAAATAATTAAATCATTAATCTTATCATATTTAGTCTTTCTACAATATAAATATACAACACTTCCCAAATATAACAACAAACATCCCAAAACAAATCTTATCGATGAAGTTAGTGCCCAAGAATATTTTCGGAGATGGAAGCTTACCCTCGTGAGGCAATTAGACTTACCAGGATTTTTTTGTTTATTATGATTGTTTCGTATAAGTGTATTGGACATACTTGGTTAGTTTCCAAGTGAGCAGGGTTTATATCCTATTCAATTTTGTACCATGTAGTAGCCTTCAACTTTTATGGCGAGAACAATTATGGTCATTTTGTAATCTTTTATTTTTGATTAATGAATCTATCTTTCACAGAAAAACACCAAGTTGTTTCTGGGGAAAATGTGTACCAATTCCTGTGCCATACATCCAACCTTTCATGTGTGTATAGAAAAAGGATTCGTATTATGGTTATATGGGATAATTGTTTTTTCTGTGTGCATTGGAACTTGGTTGGATTCATACTATGAAAATTTTTGATTCTTGCTATTGTAGATTTTATATATTATATTTAAATAATTATTTAAATCTAATAAATTATAAATTTTAGTGTTTTATGAAATATATTTAAAAATTTATTTATATTTTATAGTTTGTTATTTTTAAATTTATATAATGTTTGGATTTTTTTAAATCTTCCAATAAAAAAAAGTGAAGGTAGAAAACAATGTACTGTATTTTTTTACCAATCCACTAAACAATGTACTTTGTAATGATTGTTTAATTGGGTTGGGTTCCTGATATTCATTTTTAATTTCTTTTAAAGTTGAAGGACTATCACTGTGAAGATGTCCCTCAAAAACTTCTCAATAAAATGCCCAGTCCAAATAAGATGGAAGAGTACCCTGGATTACTTTTAAAGGACTCTAAACGAAATCCGTTTGAATGTTTTTTGTGAAGTATGTAACCAAAACTTTCACTCCCCATTTGTTGCAAACACCTTGATTTGTGCATCTTGTCCAATATCCAAGTATTAATATCCAAGAACAAATCAAAATCAAAATTAAAATTAGAATTTAGTTTTGAGGCATGACAATCCTAAAAGGAAAACCAAATTTTTGAAATTTCCGTGCCTAATAGCACGCGCCACATCCTACACCTTCTCGCTATATTTTGACACTTGCACTTTTCGTGACCAGCCCTCCACGAATTGCTAGACTTGTTGCAGAGGTAGCGTATCCACACGTGCCTTTACAATGGAAAACAATCGAGATAATTTAGTAATACCATGAATATTAATACAAATGCGATTGGAATTTACTAATTATTTTTAACAAGATTTATCCCACACCATTGATATTATTCCTAGCGTCATAGGAGACTTTGGATTTGTGAAGGTAGCAATCACAAGATAAAGAATCCACACAGGTTTATCATAGAGTATCCACAATGACATAGGAGTGGAACAAGGGTGCTCACTCTCACCCACATTCTCTAGGTTATAAATCAACTAGAGAAATGGGTGCATGAAAAGGGGGGAATTGGGGTAAAAATAACAAGGTTAATAATGAAGGTCCTTCTATAAGTAGATGATGTCATCTTGGTAGCAAGGACCTTTTGGAGAGTATAATATGGTCCAAGGGTTAGTTTGATTGGTAAATTCGTTTGTGCTATATTCATAAAGGTTTCTAGACGAACTGTGATAGCTAACATGGTACCTAACACCCTTAGTTTTTGTAATGTGTGTAAGGATGGGTGAAATTATTCTAATAAATAAACATGAACAACATTATCCCTCAAAATTTGAATTTTGAAAAACTTTTTAAATTGGTTTTGCATTGTTTCCAAGCCTCACCCCATGAGCTTCATTTTGTTGATTCCTTGTTTATAGTGGGAAGCCCTTCATCTTAGCAGTTTTCAGAAACTCTGTAAATGGAGCATGGTAACAACAATTCCATCATAGCCAACGTCAGTGGTATATGATCACTAATGGAAAGGATAACTAGTAGTTTTAAAAAATGTATGGTAATAATGACTATGTTGAAAGCATATTAAACACAAAGGATTTCCAAAACAAATCATAGTTAATGAATGTTTGTTCTTTTAAATTACTTCTATACATTTGTACACATACTTTTACATAAAAGTATGAAAAATCTTTTCTTAAATTATTTTATTAATAATTTTATAAAATTAATGTAAAAATTCTTAATTTTTTTTCAAATACTTTTACATAAAAGTATGAAAAATCTTTTCTTAAACTATTTTATTAATAATTTTATAAAATAAATGTAAAAATTCTTAATTTTTTTTTTAAATTATATCTTTGAAAACACATATCAATTCATTTTGAGTTTCAAACTTATAGAAATCAAAACCTTATTTTTTAAACCACCAAATTGTCTAGAGTTAACAATTCTCTTCTTTCAAATTAAAAAAAAGGGGTTGAATTCAGGGTCTTATAATCATATGGGCGTTAGTGAAGCAAAAAGACATGCAAATAGATTTGATGCATAAAAAAGTTAATATAGATTATTTCTCCAATATCACACCCACTCCTAATTGGTTGATTTATTGAAAGGATGAGAGAAATAATTAGAAGAAGAAATTTCCTTTTGTAATGAAACCCTTATTTTATGAGTATTGTTGAGAGGATGGATTTGTCTTTCATAGTGACTTTTGCAATTTGACCTCTATCTTCAATGTATACTAGAACACACTCTCAAGAGAAAGGATGTTGAGCAATTATAACTCCTTTAAATGTGTAGTCATTTGATGTTGGAGTTTTTCCTTCGGGTTTCTTCAAGGTAATAAATGTGATCTATGGTGTTTAATTGATTGTGTGGTTGATAATTGTTGTTTGCTTTCTTCATTCTAGTGTATCCCTATATGTATTGCCTTGATGGGAGGTCACATACATTGCTAACTAATCCAGGTGGATCATCTCAAAATTTGATAGAGTTAAAGTATTCAAAATGCAAAGTAAAGCTTACAAAGTGGAAGAGATCGTCAACAGATTTCCGGTGACGTTCGTTTCAGAAAAAACGGCCTCCAGATGACAAAGATATGAGCAATGGAAGTTTCGTCAAAGATGGTTAGAAATGGGTTAAAAAATGGTTAAAATGGGTTAAATATGATTAGAAATGGTTTGAAAAAAAGGGGGGTGGTCAAGGGCCGGCCCTTGACCACCCCAACACCGAGGCCCCCTTGGTATTAAAACCATGTCATATATCCAAATATTATATGTATTAAAAACCCACAAAAGGCGCCAACCATAATATATATACCATGTCATATATTAAAACCCAAAAATCGCGCGCCAACCATAATATATATACCATGTCATATATTAAAACCCAAAAATCGCGCGCCAACCATAATATATAAACCATGTCATGTGATATGTTAAAACAAATATATACCAAATCGCGCCAAGGAGGGGAAGCCAACGGGTTTGACCCCGGGACTTCTGCCCCACCCTAACCACTATAACAACCACAGCTACCAACGCGCCACCGCTATGAGACGTGGCAATGGGTGGCGCGCAAAAATTAAAAGGTGCAGAAATGAGCGGGAATTGGGTGGGCGCGTGGCCCACGCCCCTTTTTGGGTTTTGATTTCATTATTTAAATGAAGCATGGGCACGGATCCCGAGGAGGAGTTTTGATGCAGGTAGAGACATGGATGCAGATCGAGGTGATGTTGCACAGTGACCGAAGTGAATTTGCACACAGACCGAGGTGGTATTTGTACGTAGTTCGAGGTGGTATAGAATTGGCACGCATCCTGAGGCCGTATGCACTGTACAATCAGGGGCGGATTTGAGAATTGTGCCAAGAAGGGCATTCAGAGTCCAGTTTCTAAAATATATCGAGTTTATACTCAAAAGTCTCGATTTTTTGCAAGGATTCCAGATCCAGCGTCAGTTTTTGCATTCAGGCATCCAGACAGAAAAATGCTCACAGAACCTTCCAGATACACATAAAGGTATCCATGTTTATACTTAAAAGTCTCAGAATTTCATCTTGCAGCTGTTGTTGAAGTCTGTTAATGTATATGACAGACATAAATCAGAAGTCACTTTGTAAGCATTTGAATACTTAATCTATCGGTCTTCCCATTTGGAAAGTGGAACGGAGACGTAGCCAGGAAGTCTGGTGAACTCCGTTACCAATTCTTGTTCATAGATAGTTTGCTTACAAGTTTATGTGCTTGATGAATGTTCTTTAATTTTGCATTCATAAAGATGGTTAACAATTAAAAAAAATTCACATGCAAGTAATGGTTAAAGATCAAGTTAAATTTCAGACCACTAACTACGTGGATTTCACCTCGAATTAACCAATTAATGCTACCATGATTTCCTCTACACAATCAATTCTCCACATCATCTTTATCGATGGTTTGAATTGTGGTTTATACCTACAATACTATTACTAATTTGTTGGAATCCTTGGCTTGGAATTCCTCAATTCCTCATCATTGTTCAATGCTTATAGTTAAAGTGTGCTCTTTAATTGAATTGCAAGTTTAGAGTTCATTTCATAGTGTGATGTGTAACCATATGCAACAACTTGGGATTGCATCATATGCTCTGTACAAAGTGTAGGAAATGCCACCTACAATCTTCCCTTTGATCTTTTTTGCCACATATATCAAGATGCAATTAAAACTATTCAAGTAAAAATACTCCAAGATGCATTAGAAAAGTTCATCTCCAAGCTGATGTGCATTGAAATTAGCTACAAATATCAACCCACAAGCATATGAATACACATAGTAAATGCATCATGGTTATAGTGATAACAATGAAGAGGAGTAGTGTTTTCATTTGTAATATTGCACGCGCGCGCGCACACACACACACACACATGTATGTATGCATGTATATGCATATATCTTAAATAAACACATTTATATAACTAACATTATATACTATGTTTGTAAAAAACATTGTTATTTATTATATATATATAATGCTATGTACATGAGTCAACAAGATCTCATTACACTCATCATTGTCCTGAATTTTAATGTATCATGCTATGCCATTTAGATTATAGAACATTGCACCACATAAAATGGATTATAATGCAACATTGAGTATTAGAGAACACTGACAATTCTTTCTAAAAACTCAATGTTGTATGTGTTGATCTCTAAAAACTTCAAATTTTTATAGGTATTCTATAGATGGGAAAGTGAGAAGACCTTATGGAGTTGGACACTGAAGACCTAGAAGATATGATATAATTTTCAGCTAAAGATCTAAGATGGACATAAATTGGAGGGGATCAAGTCGCTATTATTCCATATAGTCGACTTGAATATTTCATAAATGGGGAGCAATCATATGAAGATTCTCCCACTCAATTTGTTGTTAATAATGTTATCCCCACTTTTTAGGGATAACTAGGAGATCATGTCTCGAGGCCCACAGGTCCTAGACGTGGAGTACCGAGAGTAGGATTGACCTGAGCATGGACCTGGAGGGCCCACCTTTTCTTCTTCCATCATCCTTATCTTGTCAGCAACAGTAGCATCCATCACCATCGACTTGGTCCTGTATCAGAAAGGGTTCTTGCTCCATCAGGTAATTGGTCCAGGTATCATGGTATGTGTCACTTTTGATCATTAAAACCTTTAAATATATGCATCTAATTCCTTTTGTTTCTAACAACTGCTTGGATCTTACATTT
>SNQJ01S0001099.1:178334-189808 GCA_010110895.2 Picea sitchensis
TCGAGATCGAGCAGGTCTGCAGGTTATGCCAGAGATGTCGAGGTTCTCATGCGCTCTACGGTGAACACATGTCCCCGAGTTGGAGCTAGATGTTATCCCCACTTTTTAGGGATAACTAGGAGATCATGTCTCGAGGCCCATAGGTCCTAGACGTGGAGTATTGAGAGCAAGATTGACCTGAGCATGGCCCTGGAGGGCCCACCTTTTCTTCTTCCATCATCCTTATCTTATCAGCAGCAGTAGCATCCATCACCATCGGCTTGACCCTGTATCAGAAAGGGTTCTTGCTCCATCAGGTAATTGGTCCAAGTATCATGGTATGTGTCACTTTTGATCATTAAAACCTTTAAATATATGCATCTAATTCCTTTTGTTTCTAACAACTTCTTGGATCTTACATTTTCCCACTTGACCATGTCTGGGGGGATTGACAGGGTGTCCTAGCAAGCCTTTGTCCATAGGTTTTGGTTTGCCACTGGGGGGACTTCTGAAAATCCATCGTCCACTCCCATCATAGTACCACTATTTCATCTTATTTCCCGCTCACTTGTCCCACTCCCCTTGTCCGGGATTTGGGTTGACCTATTTTCATGATTGCACCTTATCTCGTGGGAAGAAGGGGCTAAAGGCCCAGAAGGTAAAAGTAAGTTGGTAAAAGATAAAAGCCTAAGAATAAAACCTTGAGATGCTTCGCCCAGGGATCCCCAAGAAAGAAATAAAAGGCTTCTCAACAAGAAACAAGAGGGACCCGGAAAAATAATAAAACAAGACCTAGTCAGAGAATAGGGGGTCTCATCACGAGCCAACCTATTAGGTCCATGGGTACCTAACAGTATGACATTTCCACCAGCTGGTTACCATGTCAGGGCAGTGACTCTTGGTTGCATGGCCAAGGGAAAGGGGGTCTCATCACGAGACAACCTTTCATTTCTGTGAAAGTACTTATGGGTAACACTGCCACCACTGGTCACCACACCAGGCCAATGTCCCGTAATTAGCTCTTGAACAAAAAGAAAAAGAAAAGCAATAAAAGAATAAAAAAGAATAAAGGCAAAAATGGGCTTGGAAAGAATGCATCCATGACAGGTACAACTCACCTTCTACAAAGGCACCCACAGGTAACACTTTGCATCCTTGGCCCTCACTGCACCCACATGCTTGGACTTCCCTTGACCACATCAACCACTCACATGGTTTTGATGAGGTTTCTCTTAGGAATTCTCCTTTTTCGATGGGCACTATCCCAATAAGACCTTTTGTCTTTTCCCCCAGATTTGTATAGCAGGCTTGTGTAACGTCTTTGAGATATTGACAGATGTATTAGGGATTTTATGCATATGTTTAATGATATTGATGATGAGATGTGATTGACATTGCTATGATCCCTATGACTGATGAGCCCATGGAGGGCGTAACTTTTGATGTGCAGGACCATACCTGATGGACATGTATCATTTGGACCGGTACACATGGGGAGATGATCAGTTCGGACATCCATGGGGCTGAAGATCCCACCAAATGGATGCTAAGACCCCATCAAGGAGCAGAGACAGGGCAGAGGCTGATCAGGGGTTTTACACCGAAGAAGAAGAGGACGTTCCACCAGAGGCACCCCGACATTGTTTGGCCTAGGGGGATTGACCCATTTTCAGTGGGACGTTGTCTCTAGATGGCCTGGGATGTCACTAGGAGGCTTATGATGTCATCGTGAGAATGTTGGCAGATGGACAGGGCAGTTGGCACGTGTGGCAGCTTGGAGGAGCCCTAGAAGGGCCAACGTCTCACTTCAGGAGGCTGCATTTGCCCTATTAGGGGATAACTTCACCCTAGAAAGGGGTGACATATTAACTTTTGCTTGATTAGGGTTTAGATTTGAAATTTTAATGTAAAAACAATATTATTTTTGTATTATGGCTTTGTCGGCCTTTTTATGACCTAAAAGGTAAATTAGGTCATTGATACACTATATATTGAGGGTTTTCACTCTCATTTTTATCATCACTCATTCACTCCATAAGGAGTTCTGAAATTTGCGCCCTATCTTGGGTATTTGGCTGATTTAAGTGAGGCACACTTGTTAAAGGAAGACTTTTTGGCATTCTATGGTGTTTCTCTTGAAGGAAGGTGTTACAACTAGGGTTTTCATGGTTATTTCTTGATGAATTGTAAGTATTTTTCTGCAAAACCTCTTAAATGAATGGTTGTAGTCTTATTTTCTTACAGATATTTATAATTTGATGAATCAAAACCCTAGGTGACAAGCACACAAGTAGGTCCTTGTCTCATGTCCCCTAATAGAGAAGCTTTCAACCATTGAAGAAGAAGAAGAGAGCCTATCCGTAGCTATACTCCTTTTTCTTCCTCTCCTTTTCTAGCCATACCATTTTGAATTCAAGAGGTAAAAGATGTCCCAGGCCTAGGTTATCTACACTTAGGGCCATTTTTCTTTTAGGGTTTGATGAAAGAGCCTTGTTGTAGCAAGACTCTCCCTCATTAAGCCTTCTTGTCTTGATTTTGTGCTTCATCTGAGCTAGCATTTTTGCCAAATTGACCTAAGGAAGGAGGAGAGAGCACAAGGCCTTGCTATAGAAACACCGGAGTGAGCCTTTCTCCCCTATGGTTTTGATTCTGAGGCCCTGCCATAGCAACACTTTATAACTCTTCCCTCTAGTCCTTAGCCTTCCTCCTTCAACCCTTGCGTCCTTCATTTTTTACTCCATTTTACCCTAAGGCAGCCCTTATTTTTACTCCATTTTACCCTAAGGCACGGATCTAAAGTTCTCCAACGTTGAAGTGAAGATGATCGTTCTCAAACTCTTTAAAAATTAAAAACCCTAACCTACTAACCCTTCTAAGTTGTTGGACGGCCATCATTGGATATTTGTCTTTTAATAACAATGTTTTACTTTATGAGCAATTGAATGGTGGTTTAAATCATTTATTGTCGAAGTGTTATCATGCATTGAATGCCACATCGCTCCAATATTTATTATGAAGTGTTATATCTTTTCATTTGCTATTGATAAACATTGACTCTCACAACATTTTATTGCTAATTGCTTATATATATTTATCGTGATAGTCTTTATAAGTACTAACCCATTGGAATATAGCTTGGATATATCTTTTGTTGTTGTCTTGTTCTGCAAGGTTCTTCATTGGGGGATTTACTTCATTATTGGTTACAGTCGGTGACTGCTTGGGTGGTGATTTGTGAAGGGGGAAAACCTTATCTTGGTCTTATTAGCCTTTTGCCTCTTCAAAACCACAGGTCATCGGGGACGTCTCCCCTGGGCCTAACCTCCCTAAAGAGAAAGAACCTCCCCATCGTGGTGACATTGGGTGGGATAGGTTCCTGTTACACCAGTTTGGCCTTAAATCTTATAGCCTTTTTCCTAGCTACAAACTGTGCGATAACAAATACAAAGCGATCTAAAGAAGTGGAGGGGATTGTATGTACTCACATTAACACATATCTGGAATATGCTATGTGAGTATTTATTTGTTTAATATAATTATAAATTTCTAATTCAAGTTCATCATGCAAAAATAGTGTGGACATGTTTCCTAATTTGTTATCATTGTTCTTATCTAGTTACTGGTGTGCATATGGCCTAGAGTCCACACTTAAAATCCCAAGTGGTGATATTACAATGAATCCACAAGGATCGAAAAAAAAAATGCAATCAATTTCAAAGCATTAAAGTTGGTTGTAGATGTCACTTCATCATGTATTGACTTTATATTCATCCAAATGATGTTTTTTTAATATACACTGAGTGTAGGCATATTGATAAATGTGGTGGTATGTGTCATGAGAAGAATGTAGTGGGTAGACATAAAAAATTCAAGTATGCACCACATTTATCATTTGATATACACGCTAGTGTGGAAAAGATGATTGAAGATGGTTTTAATGTTACAATGGTTTGGGACAAATTCATCTCTGATGTGGAGCACCAATCATGTGAATTATTCACAAGGGTAACTCGGGATACCTTAATGACAAGGACAGATATTTCTAACATTTACCATAATATTAGAAAGAAATAATATATGAAGTATGAGAGTGATCCAACAAGTGTCGAATGTTGGTACAATCGGTTTCCATATAGTTTTTTTTCTACCAAAAGAAAAATATTGTGCAAAACATACCATTTATTATAGGCATACAAACACATTGAATGCGTTCGATGATGGTGAGGTATTCACACAAAAATTCTATGTCCATGGATTCCACATTTAGTACCA
Organism: Picea sitchensis; assembly: GCA_010110895.2. Taxonomy (NCBI): domain Eukaryota; kingdom Viridiplantae; phylum Streptophyta; class Pinopsida; order Pinales; family Pinaceae; genus Picea; species Picea sitchensis. Next base: position 182,586 of record SNQJ01S0001099.1, read on the forward strand.
ATATGTATGGGGTATGTATTATCAATCTTTTCATTTCTTTATGGTGATCAAAATGAATTCTTATGTGTTCACTTTAATGTTTATACTTATGTGCTTTGAATGTAGTATCAACTTTATACGCTAATGGTATTTGAAAAACATCAGAATGGTGTTCCAGTGGCTTGGGTGATATCATCATGTAATACTACATATGATATTCACAAATGGTTGTCAGCATTATTTTCTATGGGAGTGAAAGAACACCCAGATTGGCATGCACGAGCATCTATCACAAATGATCCCGTTGTTGAGATTCAGGCATTAAGGTTCCGCATTTGTTGTTTTTCAAAAGAAATATGAAAAAGTGATGTTACATTCATATCACTTACTCTCTTCTAATGTATCACCATTTCAGGAGTTTAACCAATTCCCCCATCCTGCTATGTGTATGGCATGTCCATCGAGCATGGGGGAAACATGTTGGAAGCAAAGTCAAAGTCAAAGAAAATAAAGTTCACATTTTTTGCGCATTAGGAGAAATCATGCACTCATGCCAGGATGATGAGTCTGTACGAAAATATGTTGCAAGAATATTTTAGGAATTCAGTGAAGAGGACAAATTTCTAAAATATTTTGACACCACTTGGCTATCCAATGATAAAATATGTAAGTGTCATTTAACATTAAATCATAACTTTTTTTTTTCATAATAGCATGTTTTTAGTCAATACTTTTTAGTTGATGATAATTTTTTTTTCCAAATATGTGGGAGAAAGCTTATAGGAAATTCTTACATTCCAATCAAGACACAAATAATGCAATTGAATCCTATTGTAAGTATCTAAAATATAGATACCTATATGACGAAAACAATGCATGCCACAAACATGTGGATTATTTAATTTTTGTGTTGTTGACAAGAGTTGAATTATATTATATTCATAATCAACGTTTAAAGGAAGCATGAATTATAAGGTCAAAAAGTGTGAGAAACAAGAGACTCTCTCAAAGGCTAGATCAATTCAAATACCAGATGAAGATTGTGTGCGTGACCCCAAAAATATAAATGAATTTCTGGTTCTTAGTCAAAATAAGGATACTCCTAATACCTGGTACATTGTCATATACACATGGTCCGAGTTTAATTTTTGTAGTTGTGATTGGGCGTTGAATGAAAATGTGTAAGCATGTCTTCAAAGTTCAAATGTGGACCATTGAGCACGATTTGAACATTAATACATTAAAAAATGTTTCTAGTCCTATTATTGACATACATGTATTTTTAGTTGATTTAAATAAAACAATGACAATGATACTGCTACCAGAAGACCAAGCAAACAATAACCATGTAAATATTTTATTAGATCATGCTGATCTTGACGCTTCAACATTGAAAAATCTGATATCTGAGGTTGATAGATTGCAAGTTTTACATGCATCAATCAATAAAAGAGCGAGGAATATTTTGAAGAATTTGCCTACAAATGTGGACCATTCTAAAGCAATTGACAACTTGTTTTGCACTTTAGAAGTAGAGATAAACAAAAAATTTGTCAGTTCCATGTCTCCATCTAAAATCATGACTAAGAGACAACACAATTTTTTGAGCCTGCAAAGTAAAAAGATACAATATCGTCGACATAAACATTCAAGTAAGGATAAACCATAATTTCAAAGGGTCATACGGGTTCACATAAAGTCAAGGAATAACATGGACAAACAAATGGAACTAATTTCTTCGAAAGATAATAGGAATGTGAAACGAACGTTTGATCATGTGCAACATTGTGTTCTAGACAATATAGGTATTGTAATTAGAGATTTTAATTTGTTTTACATTATATGAATTATATTATTATCCTCAATGCGATTGTAGAAATGTTATATGATTGTTGTTACAGTGGAGGGATCCACATATCATAATGAACCTCGTCACATTCTACATTGTCAATTTCGATTGTTTTCTGATGATATTGTCGAGGGTAACATAAGTACAGATTTTGAATTTAATGTCGACAAATGAGAGTCATAAAATTATTTATATAGTTCAATTGAAGCTTGTCTAATTAAATATTTAGTGCATTGTGTCTTGCAATCAACACTTACTTCTTTTTTTTGTTTTAATTGTTTATGTTGTAAGCTCAACCAAATGATGTAGAGATCCAATAAATTAGTATAAAAAATCCAACAATCCCATTGATTCCATATTTGAATATATGAGGTTTGGCGAAAGGTAAAATTAACGTTAAAGATGTTGGCAAGTAATTGTAATTGTTTAAAGAATAATTTTTTTTATAATGCATTTAGTTTTGCTTGCTACATAATCTGTATGGGAGGAAAAAATATGTTGTCTTCATTGATGACTTATGTTGATCTTTGGGGTCATAATTTAGGGGAAATAATTGTTTTCCTTCTGTTTTTCATATTTTTGTCTCCTCCATACTATATCATTGTCTTTATTTATGTTTTTTTGACAAAAAATTACGGAGAACAAAGAAATTTCAAAGATTATATTATAAGACATAATAAAAATTTTGTATTCATACATGAATTCTACTGATCTTATACCTTTCTACTTTTGTTTCCATAGTTTTAAACATTCCCTTAAAATAAAGACTTGTTTTTTTGTCAATTAGTTTTTATTTCAACATTTTTTAAAAGGGATCAATATAATTGTTGTACTCATAATTTATGAGATTGAACGTTTTTTTATGTTTTTTTTTTTCTCATCCATACTAAATACATATTGTTTTGTTTATTGATTTTTTGAATATATAGTTATGGACAATGAAAGTGTGTCAAATTTCATTTCAACGATACATGATATCACTGCTCAACAACAGTTTCTTACCGACATTCAAGAAACGATTAATAGGATAAATGAAACTCCAACAAACATTTTCGATGAGACGCTTCATTGTTTAGCTAAGTTGAAGGAAATGGTCCGCGAGTTTCAACATGTTTCTGACAAAGAATCCGACAGAAAGCTACGAAGAGAATGGCTCGAAAGGAAAAAGGGGTCATCAAGTTCATGTAGATGTTAATTGGTGTTGTATTTTTCATAAGTCTGGTTGTACTTTGGAATAAGTTACATTATATTTATCATTTAAGGGATGTTTAAAACTGTTGGATTTTTTTATAATTTATTACTAGTTAACTGTCATAGTATTATTATTATTATTATTTAAATAAAAGAGAACTATATATTGATATTCACATATATACATGTCATTACAAAATCAAGAGTTTTCCACCTACCCTGCCACAACTGGGAAACTAGGACAGGTGGCTATAAAAAATCAAGTGCAACTGTAACTGTAGATGACAAAAAAGATCATAATGATCGACTAAGCAGTGGCCATGGACGACTGTCTTACAGAGCTTGACAAAGAATTTCAATTCTCCGCATAATTGACTAAACCAAAGTACAAACATTAACCCGGGGGAGATTGCTCGGGCTCAACCGTCCATGGGCACTGTAGGCTGGGACAAAAAATTGTCCGCAAGTTGGGCATCGATTTCTTACAGGAGAATCCGTCATCGCGTCGAACATGAGGTCCATACGCTGTCCCATGAATTGCTGAATATGTGCCTGGTCATCCATTTTTTGCTGCAGCTCGAAGATGAGTTGAAGGTGCTCGTCTGAAAGTCAAATTGGGGTGGGCAGAGGCAACTCCTCCATCAAATCTGCATCCATTGCATCCAAGTATGCATCCACCGCATCCACTGCTACCATTGTTGTCAATGGAGTAGCCACTTGCCAGCTGGGAGGAATTTCTTCCTCCACCACGCATTCTCCAGTGCCATAAAAATGGTCCGGAGTGTGGGTGTTGGGCGGGGCAATTCTTGGGTGAAGGCTAGGTGTAGGGGAAAAGTTATTGGGAGGGAGTATTTTCTCCTTGAAAGAGAAACTACCAGGGTCTTTGGTGGGGGACTGGGGTTGCTGAGGCCGGTTATGGCGCTGGTCGAGATGACTGGTGATTGCGAGGGCTAGCTGAGAGGGGGGAAGTTGATTGTGTCTGGTAAGGGTGTTGTAGTACAACAGACCGCTTCTGGACTTGCCCCTCTCTCTGGGCATGGTGTGAGCGTTCATGTGAGGATTGGACTTGAAGAACAATGGAGGGATGACCGTGGGCAGACAAACAAGCAGGCGAAAGGAGAAAATGATGTGGGAGAGTCAGGGAACTGTCGAGCACATGGAGAAGAGAAAGCAGAGGAGCAGTCCAGCACAAGGAAGGGGAGGAATGAGAGAACGATCCAACGCACATGCCTTCATAGTGCCTGGCGAATTGACATGGGCGGGAGCCATGAAGGCCGAGGTGACTGCAAGACTAGTGTAGGTACGTCCATCCTAGTTCGCGCAAGGATACATTAATTTTTCTTGGAGTTCCTAGCACATTGCCATTAAAACACAGTGAGTGCGGGTCATTTAGACTGGAGGGACGGGAGGCTGGCGACAATGATTAATAGCTCCCTATGCGGCCTAACTCCACCTGGCTCCCATTGTTGTCCATCTGTCACCCCATCCGGGAGAATTGTCATAGTATTATTGATATTATTTTTGTTTTCTTTTATACGTGTCAACAATACATTATTTCCCCATCATACTATGTTTTTGCTCTCGATATGTTGCAATGTCTCATGTTATTCATATGTTGTAAGTAATTATGATTGTTCAAAGAATATATATATATATATATATATTATAATGCATTTAGTTTTGCTTGCTACATAATCTATATGGGAGGAAAAAATATGTTGTCATGATTGATGAATTCTACTGATTTTTGGGGTCATAATTTAGGGGAAATAATTTTTTCTCCTTCATATTATATCCTTTTCTTTATTTATGTTTTTTTTTACCAAGAGTTATGGAGAACGAATAATTTTCAAAGATTATTTTATAAGGCATGAATAAAAATGTTGTATTCATACACAAATTCTACTAATCTTTAGGCTCATAATTTTTGGGAATTGATTTTTTTATTATGCTATTCTTGTTTGTCTAAGTTGAAAGAATTTATTTGACATTTTCAACATGTTTGTGATAGGGAGGTAGTTGTTGATTAAGGTTGGTTGTCATTGATGTCAACCCTTGAAGAAAGCCCGGTAGCACAAAGGTTTGGGTAATGGACCTAAGTTTGTTTTATGTAAATATGACTCATTATTGTCTTGTCATGGTTTATAATAAGTACAAATGGATGAACTCCAAAGTGGTCCCCTTATGTTGAAATCCCTCAGGGGAAGACACTTTGCGGATTAAGTTATCCTAGAAGTATGGTTAGAGAACCCATGCTTATTTGTGGAATAATGAGATGAAGGTCAGTGAATTTTTCAGTGAAACTATCCTATATGCATAGTTATTTTCATGCCATTTCCAGTGGTGTGTGTAACGTCACATAACTCCTCACGGTTAGAGAGTTATGGCCATGAGAAGTTGGAGAACCCAAGTTTGGGTAATGGACCCAAGTTTGTTTGATGGATAATTGTATGAGTTTTGATATATTTTCAGGTAATACTATTCTATATGGATATTACATGTCATTCTATTTCTGGTGGTATGTGGAACGCCACATAACTCCTCACGGTTTGATAGTTATGGCCCTACGAAGTTGGAGGACCCTCATATGTCATCTAGAAGCCCCAAAAGGTCAAAGTAGTCAAAGTGGTTTAAGAGATTTTAGAAGGTAAATAATAAAGTGAAGTGATGAGTGTACTATAATTAAAAGTAAATACAAAATAAATTATTTAAATAATAAATTTAATGGAGAAATTAAAAGTGGGCTAACCCTAAAATAATGAAAGTGGGCCAACCCTAAAATAATGAAAGTGGGCAAAGTGACCTAGAATATGTTTTTAAGGAAGCTACTTGGAGAGTATAAATAAGAGGCAAGGCTATCTCATTTTAGATCAAACTTGAGAATATTGAATATCTATAGGTGTCTGAGGTAACCAAAGGATATCTAAGCCGAACTTCTGAGGGAAGGTGAAGAAAAGAAGTCATGCTTTCTAAATTCTTTTGATGATGCTTTCTAAGGTATGTTATTTACAGGTCATCTCACCATTTTCACAATAACGTTTTTTTATAGAATGATTAAGAACCTTAAATTTCTATGCCATTGAGGAAACATATCCAGGTATATGTGGTAAAAAATTCAGCTTATGGGTCGTTGTATTTTTGGAGTTACACTCTGTGGAAAATAAGGTTTGTGGCTAGTCCCGAAACTAGTCTAAAACAAGTGTTTCAGGTAAAAAATCCATAACTTATTCATAACAGATCTAAATTCAGTAAGACAAAATGTGTTGGTTAGAGTACAAACTTTAGTATTCTGTGTAACATTTTCAGTTTCATTCAACAAATATTCCATGCGAGGCACACTCTACAAGGTCACTCTCTAGAATAATCCATAATTCAGTAAGGTATGCCATTTTTGCTATAACTCCTTTTCTGAGAGGTTCCAAGTAGTGAAACCTGGAGGAATTGCATAAAACACACTGAAGAACATTGTGTATTAGTTTCATATCTTTATTCGTTACAGGTACATAGTTATTATTATTTCAAGTTAGGGTTGTTGACTAATCCAGAACTAGTCATGTGAGACTAAAGAAAAGTTTGATGAAAATGCTAGTCTCTTGTTGTGAAAGTCAAGGAAGGTTTGAATTTATGTGATCATATACACCAGGTCTATTACAGAGTTACAAATCATATTTGGATGATGAAATTGATGAGGGCTTTTGGTTAAGGTACATGTTGGGTACATGGTTGAGACAAGTAGTTGATGAGTTGACACATACTTGAGGTGTATAGTTGATGATGTTGGTACATATTGATGAGTCATAGTTGATGAGTAGTTGACACATGATTGGTACATACTTGGTACATGGTTTGATGCACTTTTTTATGGTACAGGTTGATTATAGGTTGTTTGGTGCAGGTTGGTGCATGGTTGATGCACTTGTTTATGGTACATGTTGATTACAGGTTGAGGTACAAGTTGATGCATGGTTCAAGTTTATTGGTACAAGTTTACATAGGTATATCTCACAGTGATAGTGTGACAGTGGTCCCATCATTCTACTTCTACTTCAGGGCGGTTGGATGGGGCAAGGACAGGTGGTTGTAGCCACCTTCCGGTTGTAGCCAGAGAACATAGGGGGTTGTAGCCTCCTTCTGGTTGTAGCCAGAGAATTGGGGAGTTGGAGCTTCCCTCAGGTTGTAGCCTGAGAAACTAGGGGGTTGGAGC
>SNQJ01S0001099.1:189858-205732 GCA_010110895.2 Picea sitchensis
GTAGCCACCTTCCGGTTGTAGCCAGAGAACATAGGGGGTTGTAGCCTCCTTCTGGTTGTAGCCAGAGAATTGGGGAGTTGGAGCTTCCCTCAGGTTGTAGCCTGAGAAACTAGGGGGTTGGAGCCTCCTTCCAGTTGCAACTGCAAAACAAAGGAAGTTGGTGCTTCCAATGAATGTAATTCTTTAAGACATATAAGAAAAAACATTCTGTGGTTTTCTCCCACTTTGGGTTTCCTCGTAAAACACTGGTGTACTGTGTATGTGTATGATTGTTCATTTGTTCATTGCTCATTATTGGATGATAATTCTACATTGATATAACACTTGGATTATTTGGTTAAAAAAGATTATAATTGCTCTATTATTGATTCACCCCCCCCCTCTCAGTAATCCAAGAATTTCAACATGTTTGTTCGAATATAAAAAAATATTGATGTCAATCTTATAAAATTATTACTCTCCATATTTGGCCATGTGACATAATGTTCAAAGTAAACTTCCATACCAAAGTCAAACATAACATATATTTTTATTCAAATCTCACAACTAATATTCAGTTAATGGAAATTGACATTTTACTTTTAAATTACCACTATATCACATTGCTTTATATTGAACCTCTTGACATATTACGATTCAAGTCTCTCTTTAAGAAATAACATTAACATTCAATTTTACAATAAGCTTTCTTATCAATGTCGCGAGGAGAAGCCAACTTCCGTAAATGCGCATTTACAGAAGCTAGCAATTTCTGTAAATGCGCATTTACGAAAGTTGGATTCAATATCTGTGCATATACAGAAGCACACATATGCGAAAGCCTACTTCCGTAAATGCACATTTATGGAAGCAACTTTTGTATATGCGCATTTATGAAAGTTGGATTCTACATATGCATGCTTCCGTATAAGCGCAAATATTGAATTCAACTTCCATAAATGCGCATTTATGGAAGTTGGATTCAATATCTGTGCATATACGGAAGCATGCATATGCGAAATCCAACTTATGTAAATGCACATATACGAAAGTTGCTTCCATAAATGTGCATATACAGAAGTTGGCTTCCGCATATGCGCGCTGTCGTATATGTGCATATACTAAATCCAACTTCTATAAATGCGCATTTATGGAAGTTGGATTCAATAAGCATGCATATACAGAAGCACACATATGCAGAAGACAACTTCTGTAAATGAACATATACGAAAGTTGCTTCCATAAATGCACATATACAAAAGTTGGTTTCTGTATATACGCATATATTGAATCCAACTTTCGTAAATGCGCATTTACAGAAGTCACTTCCATAAATGCACATTTATAGACGGTAACTTTTTGTATATGCACATTTACAGATGTTGATCATTGTTCGACGTTTTGTTATTATTTAAAATAAATAGTCCATCTACTCCTTATAGTAGCCAATCAAAAATTTCTTGAGTTAAAATTAGCTTAACCCTAGTTTAAGTTTATGGTTTGAATGCATTCATTATTTCTTTATCATGGTTTGCTTAGCATGGTTTTGTTGTGATCCTCGTTTATTATTCTATAAAAAATTATTGATTTGCTCTTTGTATGTTTGGAAGAAATGGTAAATTTCATGTGCTTTAGTAATTCATATAAAAAACAAAATCCAAAATTTTAAATTTTTTAATCTTGTAACAAACTTTCTTTCATTTGTCAATTTTAAATTTTACAAAAAAAATCTTGAAAAAATAATAAATTATATATATATATATATAGAGTGTGTGAATATGTTCTTTCTCTCACTTTTCTTATAATCAAATCTTTTTATTTTTATATATATGACATAACACGAAACTAGTGTACATGATTATGACAATGTTTTATGTTATTATGAATTTATAAAGTTGTTTGTAATGTTTGATGTAGCAGGGAAGGCTTGAGAGTATAAAATATATTTTGATTTTAAAATTTATCAAGAATATTTTATCTTTAATTTTTTAAAAACAATTTCACTTTTTAAAATGGTTTTTATTGAAAAATTATAATATTGTATATATTAATATCAATATATTTTAATTTTTTATTAATGATTATAAAACTATCAAAATATTAAGTATCTAACACTAAAATATAAATTTTAAAAGAGTATGATAAAGAATATACAAAATTAATTATAAAGTATAATGGATATATGCCGTAATTAAGATTTTGTCAACAAATTCTAAACATGCTCATCTAATCACCTTATACTTAAAAAGTGCAATCAAGGTATTGCATTGATTGAAAAGAGCAAAAACCTACTTTTCTGTTCATTTTGTTTTCCATAATCTCAAAGCATCTATGCTTAAACCTGTATACTTAGAATATAAGTTATCTACATTATTATATTCCACAATTACCAATAAAGATACATTAATTTCCTTTTGAAATTAGACTATATAAAATAGGGCACATAAAGTATGTGAAAAATATGAAACTCCACATGAAATATTTGTTTTATTATATTATATTTTATAAATATTTAAATTAAAATTGGATTACATGCCCATGTTTTATTATATTATATTTTATAAATATTTAAATTAAAATTGGATTACATGCCCAAAATAAAAAGACATGTTTTATTCATTTAGTTTTTCCATAATATTGAAGCATTTATGTTTAAACATGTATATTTAGAATATAGTTCTTTATATTACCATATTCCACAATTAGTAATAAACACATATTAATTTCTTGTAGATATTAGAATATATAAAGAAAGGCACATAAAATGCTTGTAAAAAATGGAACTCCTTCTTATATTGGAGAGGCTAGTTTACAATACTTTATATATTTAAATAAAAGTGACTTCCATAAAACCAAATTTTTTGTTGTGCTTTATGTGCCAAAAAAATTGAGATTCAAAACATAAAACAAAATACTAGATAGTTCATTTATTGAAACTATGTAAAAACTAATTCCTTGTAGGCTGAAATATTTTCATATCTTTGTATGTAGCCCCTATTTATACAAAATACTGATCAAAGCTATAAATTTGTAGCCCAAGTTGCTTAAACTTGGTGCATTGTTTAGACTTCAAAGTAGCAAACCTAGTGGGTTTCGTGAGAGAAATACTAGTTGAACATATATGTTCTATGTATTGTTCGAGAGACTTGAACCCACGTGCTTTCGAGTCCTTTGGTGTGATTCTTGTCCTTTTAACCATAGCAGAATCATTTACTTTTTTTGTCTTCTGTAAAAGTTACAACACTATCAATAAATATCGAAATTGATATTGATATAATGAAAATATGAGTATAGGGTATAGAATTTACCTCTCCTAATTTTTATTCAAGTGGAGGTGAATGTTGTAATGGTTGAAGATAATGTGATTTACGGTGGATTTATGAAAAAAAGGTGTTGCATTTTCACCATCATGTCCACCATCATTTGTGTGCAAAGGAGATTTGGGAGATGTATATGCTTTATTCTAAACATAAAATTATAAAAATATATAAGTATGCCACTCAAACCAAATTAAATGTAAAATTTTTCTAATGATTATATAAAATTACAAATACATACAAACTTACTTTGCGTTGCCACATTGAATATGAAGATGGTTGTAGCAGTTGATCTGTTTCATTTACATTCTTTTCAATTTTTGACCATATTTTGGGGTTTCTAATGATCGTAATGGTTCTGAAAAATACACCTGCACCATAAAGAAGAAATTATGTATAGATTAAAAAAATTAAATCTATATAATGAATGACAAATCACAAAAGAAAATCTAGAAAAATAGAATATTTATTTTTCACCTTGTCATCCTAGTAGAATATAATAATTTATATGTTAATGTTTTTATGAAATAGGTTGTATGGAAAAAAAAAATTACTTCCCCAAAAATCCCTTGAAATCTAGGTGAGCGTCATAATGGTTGACAACTTGATGCTGGTTGGATATCCAAGTTAGTGGATCTATATTCAACAACAAAACTATGTGGTGATCTCTCTGGGGAATTTTGTTGATCAAGCTAGGCATATCAATAACAATGGAGAATCAATATACAATTGATAACACAAATAAATGCCATCTACTGTTAAAATGTCTTGAAAATCAATGCATACAAAAAAATTGACTCAACTGTGTACTCATTGTTATTACTAGTTTCCACAAAGTTTAATATATGGGCATGCCCATCCAACTCTTCTTCCACTACATCATTGAAGGAATTATTCTTTTTTTTGTTGTAAAGAAATATTTATCTGTTTGGTTGTGTCCATACGTCTACGAGGTGTTAACACTATGTAAATTTTTTTGGCTGAGAAAACAAATGACATAGGTAACCTACAAACCAACTTTAAGACTTGAAACTAGCCTTTCCAATCTAGAGAGGGCTCTCTCTGAGACCTAGTCTCTGTTAGATAATGACTTTGAATTGTCGGCTAGATTTATGTGTTTGGGAAATGTTTCTGGTTTCGCTGGCAAGAAAATACAAGACTTTGGGCTATGGAGTCAACCTCCTGAAAGCAAGAGAAATCAATGACTGGTAAATGAAACTTCAAGAGGATAAATGCTAAGAAGGCAATGGTCTTTTAGTTCAAATGTCGTCGTGTGTGGCAGAAGAAAAGAGTACATAAAGCAAATCAGAGCACCATTAAAGATGAATTCTAACTTACTTAGAATACAATACAGAGTCTAAATCGCTGAGTCTAAAGTACCGCACAATGAATTTTAAACTTGTCAGATGTTCCAATTTAAACAAAGAGAACAAATATGAATTTACAGAAAACAGGAAGTACATACATAGATAGGATCACAATACATCAAACCACCACCATTAGAATCTTTTCGTCAAAGCTTCGGGACTTCTGCATTGTTATTTCTATTCAGATTCAAAGATTACATTCAAGAGTCCTCTATGTACATTACTTTTCCAACCCAACTTACATTGCAAAGATAAAATATATAGAAAAACCATGCCCTCTTGGGATGCCATGCCTCAAACTACTTCTCCTAGAATTTCGGTTTTAGTAACTTCCTCCCAGATGACCTTTCGAATAGAGTTTACTAAAATTGGAAGCCCGACTGTACCCAATCATAACATAACTGACGTCTTCATCATAATAATTCAATCATGAGTAAGATTCGATCTTCAGGTTGTGATGCATCAACGTTTTCTTTTATGGGGTGCCCAAGTGATCGAGCCATTGTCAGAAACTATGCCACCTTGTGTAACATGCTCTAGTTGTTGCTACGCGGTCATTGGTTGTAGCATGCACGTTACGAGTTGGTGTAGCGGATTTCCGTTTGTGGTCGCTCGTGCAACTCCAGGTGGCAACGACAGTTGGGAGGTCACACATATCCTCCAAAATTGGCATGCATTTCTCTTACACTTGTCCTCCTCAATAGGTAAGTTTAAAGCATCTGCACGATGAATATTCATCGTGTAGGTGCCGCGTCAGACTTCTTTGTTACCGGTAGGAAATAGAACATGTGGGAAGAAAGATTATGTGCCATGCTGAAAAAGACAAAATGGGGTTGTGTCAATCATGCCTCTGGCCTCACCTGAAACCTTAAAACTCTAAGTGTTTTCCTAAGAGACCAGTTCTGTCTATTCATATTCTTCACTTGTCTCGACAAGACTACATTTCCTTTCATCTTTTCTTTAGCACTGGCGAGAGCCGCACGGGCGTTATCTATGGTCGGTCTACATTCCTTGAAGTGCTCTGCGATTCTTTCCTCTGACACCCTTTGTTCNTGCATTTCTCTTACACTTGTCCTCCTCAATAGGTAAGTTTAAAGCATCTGCACGATGAATATTCATCGTGTAGGTGCCGCGTCAGACTTCTTTGTTACCGGTAGGAAATAGAACATGTGGGAAGAAAGATTATGTGCCATGCTCAAAAAGACAAAATGGGGTTGTGTCAATCATGCCTCTGGCCTCACTTGAAACCTTAAAACTCTAAGTGTTTTCCTAAGAGACCAGTTCTGTCTGTTCATATTCTTCACTTGTCTCGACAAGACTACATTTCCTTTCATCTTTTCTTTAGCACTGGCGAGAGCCGCACGGGCGTTATCTATGGTCGGTCTACATTCCTTGAAGTGCTCTGCGATTCTTTCCTCTGACACCCTTTGTTCCTCCCGCAGCTGAATTATTACGTCTTGTGCCTCTATGAGTTATATTTTGAGCCAATTTGCATTCCCTACTCGGCTCTGCGACACTGTCATTTCAACGGTCCTTTCTGCCAATTGTCTTCTTAATTCTCTGTTTTCCTAATACAATTCGACAATAACGAGTTGTGCTTGCTTCAGCTACTGTGACGACTCCTGACCCTCCACGTTTTCATCGCCTGATCTTCTCCGTCTTTCACCAATTCCCCTGCTTGAACCTTCAACAGGTTCTAGTCGAACATCACGCATGAGTAACCTTTCGACAACAGACTGGGTGCGTGGTTCCCTAAGAGCTTGGGTCTCCTCGGGCTTCTTGATCAACCTTGGCCTACCTCTTTTCCAGGGTGTGGGATGGTGGGATGAAAATCCTTCTATTTCCTTTCCTTTTCCCGTGGCCTCTTCCATTCTTTCCCCTGCGTTGTGGAACGTTGTTTCCCTTGCGGATATAGGAAAGTATCCTTTGGGGTCCCTAGGGATGTCAGCTGAAATTAGAAATGAATCCCAGTTTTTTTCCAGCCATCTCAATTCTTCGACTACCAACAACTTGATCAATGACAAATGGAGTAAATTTTTTCTCAGTTGGTCAAATTTGTCTTGGATGCTATCTGCCATATTTTCTAGGCTTCGATGCAAGAACAAAGGTAGGTTCAAAGGTTTTTTCCCTGTGAAGTGCATCAACAACCTGATGTGATATGGGTATACTCTGTCAAACCTTCCTTCACAGGTGAAATACCTTCTAATCACCTTTAAGAGTTTTTAGAAAGGCTCCCGAAGGTACTGACTTAGAACGCCTGCTCCGATTTTCCCATTTAGGAAGTTTGGCTTGATGAAGTCTTCATAGCACAAAATGTCTAAAGGCATGCCTTTAAACCACTTTTCACCGCGTGGAGGGATCTTTGTCGCAGCTGAAAAAGTTTCCTCTGTCACTCGGAAGGTGATTCCCGCAATGGTCGCACGAATCCCGTTAAACCTGAGAGTGAAATGTTCAACCAGCTTCGCATTGTATCCTTTGATATTTTCACAAAAGTTCGTACATCCAACCTATTCAAAATATGCCCTGATCTTTGGATCTTCGTTGATTAATACCATGTATTGAGGTTCAGACCTCACGGCCCTGCGACTTCACGCCTTCTTTCTTATGCTTTGGGATGTTGTCATGATGCCAATGTGTATTTGTTTCACACGCACAGTGATGAACGGTAACACCCTCTCTTCGTGGCAAATGAGAATGATATACTTCGCAGAGACCTGTTTGGAAAGACAGGGATAAAAAATTTGCGCGTCAAGAAAAATCAACCCTAGGAGTCTACTGCGCGGCCACAAGGCGCGATGGAAAATTTTGGCGCAGTAGGAGATCAATGTAGTGACAAACATCAACAGTAGACTCATCGCAGTAGGGAAGCGCGATGAAAAATTTCAAGGTGGTGGCAAGGCACTGGGAGACTTGTCGAGAGACAAAGAATTTAGGCACGGAAAGGAATTTAGTGCGATAGGAAGAAACTCCAAAGAAGAGAGGTTGACTGCAAGAATAAATATCATCCAACACACTAGCTCTCGACAAACTGCAATAGTATTTAAACAATGACTGAAAACAAAGGAGACATGACGACTTGAATGAACAGACTCACAATACAAACGATGGAAATCAACCTTCCCACAACGAAACACTCTAGGACTTGCATAAAAAACCACAAACAACGCACAAATTCGGAAGGTAAAGGAGAAGCATGCAGGGTGACCAATGTTTATACTTGAATGGGAAAGGAATGGAATCATGGCAGAGGACGATAAATCCATGGCGACGAGAAGTTTGGAATCAGGCTGAAGATTTGCGCAACAAACTCATGCGAAGGGTACACTTTGAAGTGTGAAAAGTACAGATGATAAGAGTGATAGAGTATACGCGTGATCCAGGTGGATATCGGTGGCCACCCACCTACTCCACTAGCTCGAAAAACAGTTTTCCACCTTGGCATTTTTTTGGGTTCCAAACTTTCGGGGCCGTTTTGAGGCCCTAAACAACATTTTTTGGGGATTAGGGGCCCAGGTGATTTCCAAAAGCATTGACCTGGGCCTATCGAAAATTGTTTTTCTTGGTTAGAACTTTCCAATGAGATATTGTGCACCTAAAATGGAGATCGTATGCAAAAGTTACGACTCCGGGAAGTTGATGTACTAACTTACCCAAACAGGGCCCACATGACTTTTGGCGCTTCATCTCCTAGTGTTAGGTTTTTGGATGTCTAGGGTTTTTGACATTACTATTTATTGTAAAATGCCTTTAGAGCCTCATTGTAATTATCTTCTTTCTAATGAGCACAACCGTCACATCTCTTCTCAGAGATAAGATGCCACCATTCCAACAAGCTTGTTTCCCACTGCATTTTACAGTTTCAACTTATTTCCTTATTGAATAGAAAACTAGTTTTATTGTATCTTTGTTATTTTGTGTTAAGCATATTTTAATAATATGTATTCATTTTTTTCTTCTCATAAAATCTAGATCAATGGTATCAGAGTGGTCTTCTCCTTGTCTTCTTAATGCATGTCTCCAACGAGGTCAGGGTACAAAGAATTGGGTCTCGAGTTTGTTTATCTTGAGGAAAAAAGCTCTCGCACACCCAAGCGAACTCTCATGGTAGGAGAAAAGAAAGATGATGAGACAATAGATCCTTTCAAAATGTTACTTGAGGAATCCCTCACGCAACAGAGGAACGAGATGATGGATAGTTTCACGTAAATCCTTCAATGACTACCAACAGGCGACACATCTTCCTTGAGCAGAGGCGCCACCCCCTTCAAGGTACAAATCAACTTCGATATTCCTATATTTGAAGGTCAGATAGATGCAAATGTTGTGGACAAGTGGTTGAATCTACTAAAAGGGTATTTTTTCTGTCCATAACTTTTCGAATAGAGAAAAGATTACTTTTGGGCTCCTCAAAGCCGTTCCCCATGTCAAATATTGGTGGGAAAATTTCTGTGAGCAAAAGGAAACATAGGAACCCTCATTATTTATAGTCATGACCACCTGGGAATCCTTCAGGGATGCTATTAAGGAACAATACTACCCTTCCGGAAGTTATGATGACTTGTATACCAAATGGACCACACTATGGCAAGAAAGAGACCAAGCAGTGCCAGAGTTCACAAATATCTTCCATACCTTGTGCACCAAGCTGGGTATCAAATATTTAGAGTGACATCTGGTGCTCAAGTATCACGATGCTCTGCATAGATACATCCAAATCAAAATGGAATTTCTGGACATTTCGTCCTTGGGCGCGACTTACTGATATTCCGTCAAAATCGAGCAAAAGCTCAAACAAAAGACACGACAATTTGGGCCTGGGAACCCCTCACAGCAAAATCCAATAAAGGGCGACCCCAACCCACATAACAAAGGGTAGAGTAAATATGGACAATATCAGGACATCCAGTCCAAGCCTCAAGCAAAGAAGGACACCAGAAAGACAAAGAAAGATACCGGGAAGTGGTGCGACTTCCATAAGAGCCCTTGGCATAACACTGTTGAATGCCTCTCAAAGCAGTCATTGGTGGCCGAAGTGAAATCCTCTGAATTAGATGTGGGTTTTGACTCTGAGTCAGAACCAGAAAGGGGAAGACAGATCATTGATGCAGAACCCAGTTCCACCGTTGCTACCACCAAGCTCCAGCCTGGTGAACCAGATGAGCCAGAAGAAGGAGAGCGCCTCTTCCATTCACAGATGTGGGTACAAGGCACCCCGCTTCACTTCATCTTTGATAGCGGTAGCCAGAAGAAACTCATCTCAGTAGAGGTCATCAAGCTGTTGACCCTGCTGATAATGCTGCACCCACAACCCTACACCATTGGATGGATCTTCCAAGGAAGCGATCTCCGCATTAACGAACAATGTCAATTGTATTACGACATCAAACCCTTCAAAGACGAGGTATTGTGTGATGTTGGTCCTCTCGAAGTTTGTAATGTTCTTTTGGGCCAACCTTGTTTATGGAAACATCATGTTGTATATGAGTCTAGGCCTCGTAGTGTTATTATTACTTTGAACTAGAAATTGTACATGATACCCGAGGCAGTTCCTCCTAGTGCTATTTCCTTGATCTCTTCCAATAAATGTAGGAAGGTCATCTCTCAGACCGGGAAATTTGTCTTCTTTCTGATTCACTCTCAGAGTAAGCGAAAGATCACAGCCACATCCAGAGCCTTCGTGACCGATCTCTCCACACAACATAAGTAAGTGGATAAGGTCGTGGAAGAATACTCAATTATCTTCTCCTCTCCTACCGGGGTACCTCTGCACTACCAGGTCAAGCATCCTATCGATCTGACCCTAGGCACACCGCTACCTAATGGGCCAATCTACTATCGCTCTCTATTAGAAAACGAGGAGATCAAGAGGCAGATCCAAGAATTTCTCCACAAGGGGCACATCCATCCCAGATCATCGCCTTGTGGGAGACCAATCATGCTGGTGCAGAAGAAAGATGAGACCTGACGACTCTGCATTGATTACCAGGCTCTGAATAAAATCACAGTCCAAAACCGATACCCGATTCCCTGACTCAATGATCTCTTTGATCATCTCCTAGGGGCCAAATACTTTAGTAAGATTGATCTAAAGTCTGGCTACTACTAAGTCCCAATAGAACATATAGATGTAAGGAAGACTGCCTTTAAGTCAAAAGAATGTCTTTTTGAATGGCTGGTCATGCCCTTTGGCTTGACAAATGCTCCAACAAATTTTATGAGGACGATGGACGATATCCTACGACCTTTCACCAATACTTTTGTAGTGGTGTATCTGGATGACATCCTCATCTACAACAAGATTTGGGAGGAACACTTGTAGCATATTCAACAGGTTTTGCACACCCTGCAACAACACAAACTATATGCAAACTTGGAAAAATGCTCCTTCAGCATGGACAAGGTCCATTACTTAGGCTACATCATTGATCAACATGGTGTGCATGTGGATCCAACCAATATCTATATCATTGGTGATTGTCTATCCCCAACCACACTCACTGAACTTCAGAGCTTCTCGAGCCTCGTCAATTTCTATCGCAGGTTCGTACTGGGATTCTCTCATATCGCATGAGCCCTCAACCAAGTAACCATAGGTGGAGGTAAGGAAAAATTTGTGTGGGGCCTGTCCCAACAACAATACTTTGATGAATTGAAGAAGTGTTTGTGCTCATCCCCTATACTTTCATTACCGGACCTGCAACATCCCTTTGAGATCGAAACAAATACTTCAGACTATGTTGTGGGCACCGTTCTCACTCAACATGTCCACCTCGTGGCATATCATAGTGAGACACTATCAGATGTTGTCTGTAATTACCCTACTTATGACAAAGAATGTACTCCATTGTGCAAGCCTACTGCCAGTGGAGACAGTCATCCACACTGATCACAAGCCAGTACAATTCATGCAGACCCAAGGCAAATTGCAGAATGACCGCCATCAGAAGTGGTCAACATACTTACAACAGTTCCACCTAAACATCAAGTATAAAACAAAAATTACCAACCAAGTTGTTGACTGCCTCAACCGACCTCCAATCGCGACACTCACAACAATGCTAGAATCTATTGGTCACGAGACCTCTGGATGGCCCCACCTCTACGAGGAAGACCCTGAATTCTCCACCACCTACCAAATGTTGGGTGCCAACTCAGTGGTCGCTAATTTCCATCTTCAAGATGGGTTGTTGTGCCATCTGGGCCATATCTGCATTCCATTAAGCGAGCGTGCGAAGCTGATTTGGGAAGCTCACTACAGTCGGGTGGTAGAACACTTTGGCATCAAAAAGACAGTGGCAGTGCTGCATAAACATTTCTACTAGTCGAAACTTCGACGAGATATCAGAAAGTATATCAGGTCTTGTAGCACTTGCGCTATTTCCAAACCGACCATTGAGAAACATGGTCTGTACACCCCTCTGCCTACTCCTAATAGGCCGTGGGAATCCATCTCAATGGACTACATGTCGGGCCTCCCGTCCACCAAGAGGGGAAATGACTGTGTTTTTGTGGTTGTTGATCGCTTTTCCAAGATGGCGATTCAAGCCACCTGCAAGAAGAACATCACAGCAGAAGCCAATGCCAAGATCTTCTTTGACCGAGTATGGGTACATTTTGGGATCCCAGAAACCATTATCTCATACCGTGACAATCGGTTCCTCAACTCATTCTGGTCGAGCCTCTGGTCACTGTTGGATACCAAGCTCACCAAATCCACTGCCTTCCACCCCCAGATAGATGGCCAAGCTGAGGTCGTCAATCATATGGTCGTACATATCTTTCACATGTACAATTCAAAACACCTCGCACATGGGATGAGAGTCTTCCCTATGTCCAACATAGCTACAACCGAGCCCTGCATAGCTCAACTGGCCACAACCCCTTTCAAGTGGGGTTGAGATTCCAACCATTGGGCCCCATGGATGTTTCACTACCCCTAGCAACCACCTCGACCGACTCATCCCTTGCTCCACCAGAAGCTGACAAATCCACATGGTTCATTGAGTGGATCCAACACATCTGCCAACCGGTTCAGGATATTCTACAAAAGTCTAATTCCAAGTACAAACAACACCATGATCAACATCGGGTGCCACATAAGTTTCAGGTGGGCGACAAAGTTTGGTTGCATTTTCAGAAAGAATGCCTTACAGGGCCCCATTGGAAGCTTCGCCCACTCTGTTATGTACCCTACACCATCACCAAGGTTGTGTGTGACAATGCTTTTGAGCTCAACATTCCCCCCTTCGTTCGTCTACATCCAGTCTTCAACGTGGCTCTCCTTCGTCCATATTTCCCACCATTATTGGACACCTCAGAGATAACATAGCAGTTGACACCAACAGAGCTCAACCCTGATTGCATGTAATAAGAATCCAATGATCATATTGTGGACACACAGATCAAGGGCACTCGAAAGAAAAGGACCCATCTTTATTGAGTCGTCAAAGCAGGGCAACTCCTACACCAAGGCAAGTGGCTCACCCGAGGCCAAATTCAATCGAAATTTCCTCATATGATGAGGGAACTCAACACAATGGAGACCATTGCTTCCTAAGGAGGGAGGATTGATCTAGGTGGATATCAGTGGCCACCCACCTATTCCACTGGCTCGAAAAACATTTTTCCACCTTGGCAGTTTTTCGGTAGTTTTTCGGGTTCCAAATTTTCGGGGCCGTTTTGAGGCCCTAAACGACATTTTTTGGGGATTTGGGGGTGATTGCAAAGGGCATTAACCTGGGCCAGTTGATTTTTTTTTCTTGGTTAGACCTTTCCAACAGGCTATCGTGCACCTAAAACGAAGATCGTATGCAAAAGTTACGACCCCGGGAAGTTGATGTACTAACTTACCCAAACGAGGCCCACATGACTTTTGGCGCTTCATCTCCTAGGGTTAGGTTTTTGGATTTCTAGGGTTTTTGACATTCCTGTTTATTGTATAAGGCCTTCAAAGCCTCATTGTAACCATCTTCTTGTGAATGAGCGCAACCGTCACATCTCTTCTCAGAGATAAGCCGCCACCATTCGAGCAAGCTTGTTTTCCGCTACATTTTACATTTTCAACTTATTTCCTTATTGAATAGAAAACCAATTTTACTGTATCTCTGTTATTTTGTGTTAAGCATCTTTTAATAATTTGTATTCATTTCATTCTGCTCATAAAATCCAAATCAACGTGATATGAGTGCTATGATTTTTTACCCTTTTGACTTCATAATTAGGCGATGATAGTCGTTATATCCATCGACGTGACCTTTATCCAAACAACTTTCCTTGATAGGGTTAGATGACTCTACCAATCCATTACCCTGTGGGTAATAAGTTTCTACACACAACAATTTTTATATTTTATTAATGATCTGTGCATAATTACATATACAAAAATCAGGATCCTGGCCTTTAACACCTAGGCTCTCCGGCCTAAATAACACATAAGCCCACCATCTTATCAACACTCGGCTCACCAGCCTACAAAACATGTTTAAAATTCATATTTACAACTGGGGTTCTACCGAGGGATATTACAATCCCCTCCCCTTAGAGTTATGTTGTAATCGCTGCAGAATTTATCCATCTTTTTAGACTTGAACGCCGTTGCATTGTCAGTAATGATATTGACTAGTCAACTAAATCTAGACAAGATATTAGTCTCTAAGAACTAAATGATAACTTTGTCGGTAGCTTGCCTTGTGGGGACTGCTTCGATGCACTTGGTGAAGTAGTCTGTGGCCATCAGTATCCATCTGTGTTGAGCTGAAGATGGCAGATGAATTTCTCTTATAAAATTCAAAACCCATTGCATAAATGGTGCTTCGATAGAGATAGGCTTTAAAGGTAGGGGTTGCAACTTTCTTTTCCCATCGAATATCTGACATTCATGGCATATAGAAACCTCCTTGTATACATCCAAAAAAATACTAGGCCAATAGAATCCCGCCCTCAAGATTTTGTGCGCAGTGGTCGTCCAATAATGATGCCCCCCCGCAGTCTCCTTTGTGAAACTCCTTGATATCCTTTTCGGTATCTTCCTTCAGTAAAAAATTCAGCAAGATCCCACCTGGATCCTTCCAATATAGAGAACTGTCTAGGATGCAAAACTTAGCTGCTTTCAAATTCAAAAATATGGCTTTAGTTTTTCTCAACCCTGGAGGAACTTGCAAATTCCTTAACACGTAAATAATATCAGCATACTAAGTAGAATCGATGAACTTTTGAGATCCTGCGGGACCGTTTCTTCTTATGGATTCTCCAACAGATCATCAATGAAATTTATTACCAAAAAATCACAATTCGACTGTGCCATTAACTATGCGATCCCTTGACCCTTAATAAACTTTGTAGGCTTGATTTCGAGGTCATACTCCAACATCGTTGTAATCCATTTTCCCCTTCTCCCTTCAGGATCAAGCTGAGTCAAGAAATCCTTAACATAATTACTAGGAACATAAGCAATGATGTGAGAATGCAATATATAAGTTCTGAATTCCTTGAGGGCCTTCACCAAGGAATATGCTTGTTTTTCCATGATATCATACCTTAGAGGGGAGTCTGTCAATGTTCTGCTGAAATAAGCTATGGGATTTTTGTTGATTAAGGTTGGTTGTCATTGATGTCAACCCTTGAAGAAAGCCCCGCAACACAAAGGTTTGGGTAATGGACCCAATATTGTTTGATGTAAAGGTGACTCGTTATTGTCTTGTCATGGTTGATAAGAAGTAAATATGGATGAACTCCAAAGTGGTCCCCTTATGGTGAAAGCCCTCACGGGAAGATGCTTTGCGGAGTAAAAGAACCCATGCTTAATTGTGGAATAATGAGATGAAGGACAATGAATTTGTCAGGTAAACCATCCTAGATGGATAGTACTTGTCATTCCATTTCCAGTGGTATGTGGAACGTCACATAACACCTCACAGTTAGAGAGTTATTACCATGTGAAGTTGGAGAACCCAAGTTTGGGTAATGGACCCAAGTTTGTTTGATGGATAACGATATGATTTTTGCTATATTTGAAGGTAATACTATTCCAAGTTTGTTTGATGGATAACGGTATGAGTTATGATATATTTTCAGATAATACTATTTTATATGGATAGTACATGTCATTCCATTTTTGATGGCATGTGGAACGTCACATAACTCTTCACGGTTTGAGAGTTATGGCCTTACGAAGTTGGAGGACCCTCATATGTCATCTAGAAGCCCCAAAAG
>SNQJ01S0001099.1:233122-246042 GCA_010110895.2 Picea sitchensis
TGAATTCTGACAATTTTTTAATTAACTGAAAAATTAAAAAATCCTAGGGGGGACTTAATACATTTCCATAAGACTCTAGGAGAATGTTTAGCATGGTAATATACTTTAGACACTAGGCTTAGATCCATGCTCAAGCCTAACCATGAGCATATACTCCGGCTCTGGAGGATTGAGTGAAAAAACTCATAAATTACAAATCGCCTGAAAACGGCAAAATATAATTAGTAAGTGAAAAAACACTCCAGAGTATAACTCACGCTTAGGACTTAAGGTAACTAAGACCTTTTACAAATTCATCATGCAAACACCTCTTATTACAATTTTTTATGGAAAATGTAGAGTAACAGGGTGGTCTTTTTTACCGGCTGAACTTCTAAACTCTGAATTTTGAACAAATGATGTTCAAACTTTGGCGGCTCGTTGGAAGTCCATCTCAGTGCAACTTTGATGGATAACAGGGCATATTACTTGGAGAAAATTCTCAATGTAATAGCTCATCAGAATCGGGAGGAAGAGCATTATAGGATAAGATGATGAGAAGTGACTTTCAGTGGCCAGAGAAGCCATAAGGATGGATACATCACTTTTTAGAGGTAAAATGGTTAATTAATTAAGTGATTTAATCAAGGAATAATAAAATAAAGTAAAAGTCACTTGGAGGGAAAAGGTCAACAGGGAATTAGGGTTTCGGGAAGCTATAAAGGAAGGGTAAAGCAACCTAATTCATAATTATGTTATGATTTGATGTTGAGAGAGTTTCCAGAGGAGGAGGAGAATCGACCTTCTGTTGTTTTGTGGATTTCTGGAGGAAACGGCCACCATTGATCGGTTTCGATGTTGAGAGACACACCCTAGCCTATCACAAATGCCATCCAGGTATTTCATCGTGCTATTCAAGAATATCCAGTTTGCAGTGTTTGCGCAACTCAGCCAATGAGGGCGCAAGGGTTAGAGAGGGTTTTGTGTAGCTGCACGAGGCCAGAGATTATCTTCCAGATTCCTCCCAACCCAGTTGAGGACTAGCCAGGGTGCATCTTTTGAGCCACCAGTTATCAGATTCTGACAGTGGAATCTCTCAGAGCGCAGCAGACAACCAGATAGTGCACAGCTCTTGAGGAGGGGCATTTGGGGTTCTAGAGGGAGTTCTGAATCAGATCCGAGGAAACCCTCCTGACCCAGTTTAGCATTGGTCAAGGTGCACATTTCAAGCCATATAGCAGCAGATTTTGTCGGTGGAATTGTTATCGCACAATCTGTACTTTCCCAAAGCCCAAGGCAAGTGGATGCAAGATTGGCATAACAAGGAGTGGCCTATCACTGTCAACTTAATAGGAAAACCCTTTCTATTTAGGAGTATATCACAGTACCCCAAGGGAGACGTCCCAAGTGACCTGAGGGTTTGAGAAGGCTAAGGTAAAAGATATATGAAAGTCCCACCCCTCTCACAGGTCACTCAATTCAAAGGTTCTTCGTGTCTTATAGATATGAAGCCAAGGGTAAATAACGTGTACCTGGCCAGAACAAGACAACAAATGGAAAAGAGTGCAATTTCCAAGTACCTAATGATGTTAGTGCTTCATAAGACCATAACCCTCTAAAAAAAAAAAACTGATATAAAACTGCAGCAAGGTAATTATAACAGCAATGAATATTTTGTAACAACCACAACAATTATGCCTCAAAAATACTTGAAGATGACAAGAAAATATAGCTCTAAGTTGACAGAATGATAACAACTTGTCAGAAGCAAAATTGGCAATGTCTAATCAGCTTTTAATGTTACTTTTGAGATGAATTTGTTGTTGTTAGATGGGTGTAGCAATATTTTGCAACAACAGCAAGTTAGTCAATGGATTAGTCTAGTCTAAGGTTAGTAGAAGTTAGTAAAAGTTTCAAGGAAGATAATTTGAGAGTTGTTTGATCAATCAATCATTATAGTGAGTGGATTAGTGCCTTTTAGGGTGTAAGGAGTCAACAATAACAGCAGCAAATCTTAGAGCAAAATAGCAATGATAGTACTTAGTCAAAGGAGATGGAATGGATGGAGGAGGTGTTGGTAACCCAAGGCCTAGAGCATCCAAGTCCTAAAAGAAAATTGGCTAGAAAGTAAGGAAACTTAGTCCCTAGCAAATTCTTTTTCCTTAGACAATTTGGAAATAATATATGCAATAGGAAATTAGAGTAGGGCTACTAGAGTGCTAGCATTTTATGGCTCTAGTAACTACTTATAAACAAGTTGCACTTAGAGAAATTTAAACAAGTGGAAAACTATAGAGAAAAAAGATAATAACTTATGTTTCTCTCCTAGGGTTTTAAGCAAGCAATTTCATAATTTTTAACATGAACCAAGTAAAATTTACCACAAACATTCATTAACATAAACAAATTGCATATTTTCTACTTTCTTCACAAAGAATAATCAAGCCAAACCCTAGTTGAAGATCCTCCACAATGAAGAATAGCCAAGATACACCAAAAATTGACTCTCCAAGAAGTTGCGCACTAACTAGTTCATCCAATAACCCTTAAAGAGGGCTGAATTTCATACCACACACTTGTGCTATGAGTTTATGATGAAAAAATGAGAGTCTTTTCTCTCTATTTATACAGTTTCAATGACCTTTAATTAAAATTAGCTCATAAAAAGGCCGGCATGGCCAAATTACTTTAAAAATCCAATTTTTACATAAATGAAGTTAATTAAACCCTAATTTCATCTCCAAGGGTGACGTCATGCCCTTCTAGGGTGACATTAGGCCCCTAGGGTGGAACACTAGGCCTCAAATGCAGAACGTTTAGCCTCCAAAGGCCCTGAATGCTACCACACGTGCCACCTAGCACATAACTGGCTCATAAATGCAAACCCTAACTGGATGACGTCTAGGGTCAAAATGATGACGTCATGGGATCTCAAGGGTCAACGTCCAGGTGGAAAGGCAAGACCCCCTTGGGTTTAAGTTTGCTAGAGTGTCTCGAGGGAAACGTCCTTCTTTCTTCCTGGTGCAAGCCTCTGGTGTCTCTCTGCCCTTGGTTGGGGTCACAACATCCATCTGTGGGCTTTCAGCCCCATGGAAGTCTGAGCTAATCATTCCCCCATATGTACCTGTCCACCGGAAAAAGTCCTACATCAACAACAAGTACGCCCTCCAAGGGTTCATAAGTCACAGAGATCATAGCAATGTCAATCACATCTAATAATCAAATTACCCAAACATGTGCATCAAACCCCCCTTTTCCCAGACAAATGCTCAAAGACGTTATGCAATTTAACAAGTCAAGTTTGGAGAGGGTCTCAGGATGTCCTATTGGGCTAATCCTCCTTAAGTTCGGGGTGTTTCCGAAGTGAGAGCCAATCTAGTTCATGTAAGTGTGTGTGAGGTGACATGGGAAGTGCTTGGGCATAGGGTGCAGTGATAACAGGGAAATGTAGGTCTTACCTATGGGTGCCTTTATAGAGGGTGAGTTGCACTTTATCATGGATGCCATTGTTTCCTAGCCCATTCAATGCCTTTTATTCTTAGTCTTATTGCTTTTTCTTTTGTGCTTCAAGGGAAGAGTTGAGGGACACTGTCCTGGCTTGGTGACCAGAGGTGACAGCGTTACCCACAAGCATTTCACGGAGATGAGAAGGTTGGCTCGTGATGAGACCCTCTTTCTCTTGGCTATGCCACCAAGAGCCACTACCCTAGTTTGGTGACCAGATACATGGTAGTTTCATACCGCTACATGCCCGTGGTCCTAATACGTCGGCTCATGATGAGACCTCCCATCCACCAGCTAATACCTTGAGTGTTTTTTATCTTACGGGTTCTATTTTCTTCCTGAGAAGCCTTTTATTGCTTTCTTGGGAATCCCTGGGCGAAGCATCTCAAAGGTTTCATTTTGGATTTTAACTCTTGCCAGCTACTTTTACCCTCTGGGCCTTTAGCCCCTTCTTCCCACAAGGCAAGGTACAACCCTTCCTAGTGTGGCAAACCCAATGGCCGAACAAAGATAGGGGGGAAAATGAGAGGAGTAAGGATGGAAAGTGGTAAGTATGGAGGGAATGGACGATGACCTTTCATAGACCCACCCAGTGGAAACCCATCCTAAAGGGAGATCAACTTACTGGGGCATCATGTCACCCTCCCAGGTATGAGCAAGTTAAAGAGCATAATTTCCAAGCAAACGTTATGAAATGAAAGAGAATTCAGTGCAACATATTCAAGTGCTTCAATAATCAAAGTGACACATACCATGATACTCGAACTCATTACCTCATGGAGCAAGACTTACTGCTACTTCAGGACCAGGCTGGTGGGATGGATATTGTTGTTGTTGATAGATCGGTTGCACTAAAGAAAAGATAGGCCCTCTGGGGCCATGCTCAAGTCATCTGACTCTCGGCACTCCATGTCTACGACCTGTGGCCCTTGAGACATGATCTCCTTAGTTATCCCTAGGATAGGGGATAACAGGAATCATTAGGGCGCACTCATTGAGCCCAGGAGGTGCCCAACACCCCAGGGGATGACATCCAGAGCTTCTAGCATCCAATCTTCAGTCCGCCAGTCATCAATAGCAGCCTAGAGGCCAGGGCACTCCTTTTGGGATAGTTTTCAGGCAATTCTAACGAGTATAGCCATCAAGGCGAGTTTTCCAGAGTTGCGGCAGTTGTCGTGAGTTTCTGGAACTGCATCTTTTTGTCGATCTATCTGTGCATGCGCAGAATTGCCTTCATCATCTGATCACGAGTATTTTATATTAGTTGCTTGTATTCCAGTGACGATCCACGAGATCTAGCTAACGATTTCATCTGCTTTCAGCATATTATTGCATTTCCTGCTATTTTCCATCATAATACATATGAATGAGATGGTGTTTGTTCCTTATTCTTTATGTATCATATATTCTTCCTAAACATTAATTGAACGAAACACACATGCGAAAATCACCAACCATGTTAAAACA
The DNA here is from genome assembly GCA_010110895.2 of Picea sitchensis. Classification (NCBI taxonomy): domain Eukaryota; kingdom Viridiplantae; phylum Streptophyta; class Pinopsida; order Pinales; family Pinaceae; genus Picea; species Picea sitchensis. Next base: position 238,073 of record SNQJ01S0001099.1, read on the forward strand.
TTAACTCAAACGCATCCAGAAACCCCAGAGTATCAGATTAGACAGTGGATTTGAGAGCTTAGCAGTGTTTCCTAGACTAGTCGAGTTAGGAACATTACAGTGGTATCAGAGCTGGTTTTCCTACTAACCTAATGGGAAAATCAATGAGGATTTATTTCAGAATGTGTCCACTAAAATTCAACGATGATAACTTGCACTTATACCTTCAGATGCAGTAATAGAGAGGAAAGTTCAGATCATATAAGAAGGTAGATACATCATTACCAACTAGTGGATTGACAAGAGCATAGATGGAGCCTACACCCATTAGATACACGGAGCTTTGCTACAGTTGCACGACTTTTCAATAGAACAAGTCTGAGTAGACACACCCCACAGGATTGCTACAGCCTCTACCCATTCCAGAGAAAAAATGGGAGAGCATTTCTATGGATTTCATTACAAGCCTTCCTCGAGTGCAGGGCAGGGACTATATATTTGAGGTGGCCGACATGCTGACAAAATTTGCACATTTCTTTGCCATACCCACGGACTACAAGGCCATACAGGTAGCAAAGTTGTTTTTTAAGGAGGTATTCTGGTTGCATGGTTTACCCAGGCAGATAGTCAGTGATAGAGATAGGCGCTTCATCAGCACGTTCTGGCAGGAGCTTTTCAAGTTGACATGCATAGAGCTAGCTACGAGTACCAGCTACCACCCACAGACAGATGGACAAACAGAGATCGTCAACAAATGGGTGGAGGGGTATCTGAGGAACTATGTGGGGGGGCAGCAACGCACATGGGTGAGATGGTTACACATGGGTGAGTATGGCTACAACAAAACTTACCATATGTCAATCGGGATGTCACCATTCAGGGCATTGTATGGATACGATGCACCCTCCTTTGTGGACACTGTGTTTGGGGACAGCAGGGTCCTGGGGGCCAAAGACTGGGTGGAGGAGAGTCGGAGGATTCTGCAGGCAATGAGGGAGAACTTACAGACAGCTCAGAACAAGCAGAAGATCTATGCAGACCGGCAAAGAGTCGAGCACAGTTTTGAGGTAGGGGATTTGGTTTTTTTGCGAGTACAGCCATACAGACAGTCCTCCTTGAAGAGGAGCGGAGAAGAGAAGCTAAAGTCGAAGTTTTATGGGCCATATAGAGTCATCAGGAGGATAGGCGAGGTGGCATATGAGCTAGAGCTACTGGAGGGTAGCAAGATTCATAATGTCTTTCACGTCTCTTGCCTTAAAAAGGTTGTGGGACAACAGATTAGCATTTCAGAGGAGTTTCCACCCTTGGATGAGGAGGGCTAGTTGGAGCTAGTGTCGGAGGAGGTACTAGAGCAGAGAGAGCGCAGGTTGAGGAGCAGGGTCATCAATGAGTGCTTGGTTAGATGGAGGGGTCTTCCAGTGGAGGATGCCACATGGGAGGGAGAGCATATTTTGCAACACCCAGGATTGATGTTGCTTGAGGACAAGCAATCTCGGGAAGGGAGGATTGTGATGTCCCATTCCCAAGAGTAGGCCAGCAGGGAGTCAATTAGTAATCTATGTGTTCCCGTAAACTATAGCCAAGCACAAACGGGGAACAAAGGGAGAAATAAGGGTGATTTGGTGGCTAAACGAGAAATTAAGCCAAAACGCATAGGAAAAGTCACTTAAGCCTAAGTCAACGAAGAATTAGAACGAAAAGGTGCTAAAGGGAGACTTAATTAATTAATTACTCACCTTAGGACGAAAAGCGCCTAGCTTAAGTGAGGTCAATGGTGAATTAGATCGGGAAGAGTATAAAGGGAGGAATTCGACCTAATTCCTCATTATGCATTGTTATGATTTGATGTTGAGAGTTCCCACAGGAGGAAGAGATTCGACTTCTACTGTTTTGTGGATTTCTGGAGGAAACCACCACCATTGATCGGTTTCGATGTTGAGAGACACAACCTAGCCCATCGGAGATACCATCCAGGTATTTCACCGTGTTATTCAGGAGTATCCAGTTTGCAGTGTGCGCAACTCAGCTAGTGAGGGCGCAAGGTCAGATAGAGGGTTTGTGTAGCTACACGAGATCAGAGCTCAGATTGCAGTTTCCTTCAGACCCAATTGAGATCCATCTCGAGCGCATTGATTGAGCCACCTACCATCAAATTCGAACAGTGGGATCCTTCAGAGCGCATCATTAATCCATCTAGGGCGCAGCTCTTGTGGAAGGACAGTTGGGGTCATAGATGGAGCATCAGAGTAGATCAGGGGAAACCCCTCTTACCCAATTCCGCATTTGGCGGGGCGAACATTTTGAGTCCTATATCAAACGATTTCGTTGGTGGAATCATTTGGGCACATCCAGAGAGCCTAGGAGGTGCACAGACTCCCAGGGGACAACATTTGGAGTAGTAGAGGACAGATCTTCCATCTAACAGTCACCAGGATCAATATAGAGGCCAGGGCTCTTCTATTGGGACAGTTTCCAGCTCATTCTAACGGGTATAGCCTTCTGAACGAGTTTTCCAGTTTGTAGCAGTTACCGTGCTTCTCCGAAACCGCCGATTTTGTCGATCTATCCATGCATGCATCAGATCTGCCTTCATCTTCTGATCACGGGTATTTTATGTTATTTGCTTGTATTCCAGTGACGATCCATGAGATCTAACTGACGACTATCTTCTATATTTCCAGTATTTCATTGTATTTCCCTGCTTAAATCTCATAATGCATATTATTGGACAGTTGTTGTTCCTTGTTTCTGCATGCATCATATATATACTGTTTAAACCATAATGTATAACATGCACATGCAACAATCACAAACATCTCAAGCACATAATTAAAATGCATCCAGAAACCCCCAGAGTATGAGATCTGTGAGACAGAACACTAGATCCGTAGTAGATATCCATATCAGTTGGATCAGGGATATTTCAATTCATGAGTCCGCCGAGACAGACTCACTAGATAGCAGCGAAGCATGTATTGAGATATCTACGAGGCACAGTTGGATATGGCCTGAGATATGCCTCCAGTGTAGACATGAGTTTGCAACGATATGTCGATGCAAATTGGGCAGGGAGTGCAGTGGACCGGAAAAGCACATCCGGTTGTTGTTTCACCTTGGGGTCTGCCATGGTTTCTTGGTGCAGCAGGAAACAGAGCTCTGTGGCCTTGAGTACCGCAGAAGCAGAGTATATAGCATTGAGTGTGGCAGTCCACGAAGCAGTGTGGCTTCGCAAGCTCTTGACAGATGTATTTGATCATGAGATGGATCCTACCATTATTCATTGTGATAACCAGAGCTGTGTGAAGCTCTCTGAGAAACCCCATGTTTCACGATAAATCGTAACACGTTGAGATAAAATATCATTATATCAGAGACATGGTGCAGAGGAAAGCAGTACACGTGCAGTACCTTCCTACACATGAGCAGATTGCAGATATATTCACCAAACCGCTTGCCAAGACGAAGTTCGAGTACATTCGTGAGAGACTTGGCCTGGTGGAGAATGCCTCCCTAGCTGAGAGGGAGTGTTGATGATTATAGCTTCGTGAGACATCCTCCAGGACACGTTCTCCTCTGAGACTGAGTGAGACAACCTGTGAGAGAGCCCATGAGTTGGGTGTGCCCATGTGATGGGCAAGTCGTTCCTCTCTAAGACTGAGATGGGACGTTCTTTGCCCCTGTGTGGGGTGAGGATGCCCATGAGATGGGTGTGTCCATGTGTATGCCCCTGTGTGGGTTGAGGATTCCCATGAGATGGGTGTGTCGGTTGAGATGAGACGATGTGTACCCCTATGAGGGGTGAAGGTGCGCATGTGATGGGTGTGTGTCAGACTCTGGACTGAGTTGTTATGACGTGTGGTCTCCTGCCTTGTGGACTCAGTTGAGTCAGGCTTGAGATGGTACCCCAGATGATTCTCCTGTGGACTTAGTGAGAGAGAGATTTGTTGAGTAGGACGTCCCTGTGGTTGAGCACAGGTGGACGTGCCCCTAGTGGTTGAGCACTAGTGGGTGTGTGAGATCCCTTGCTATATTGTCTAAGAGTAAGATTTACCTATAACCCTAATTGTGATGTAAAGGGTACAGGTCGGCTCCACCATATGTGAAAGATAATTAATGTTTATTGTAATAATTAATTATTTTTTGAGTTATTAAGGTCAGCCCTGTTGTGCCAATAGACACCACTTTTGGTATGTCCAGTCTAGTATAAATAAAGGTAATTTCCCCATTGAGGAAACACACAACTCACATGTAATTTTAGAATTTCAGCAAGTACATCTTCTAGGGTTGAAGTGCGCACCTCTCTTGGGCGCTAGCTTCTTAGTTTTGGAGAGCACCCTTTTATGTGCTAAGTCTATGGTGTGGGAGGTCTTTCTCTTGAGAATATAGCAAAGGATTGTTGGGTTTTCTTCCCTTGTTGAAAAGGGTTTCCCAGGATATTTCTTGTGTTCTTGTGCTTGGTTATTGCAGAAATTGTGAATGGTGTAGTTGCATTTGCTTATGGTTCAAGTAAATGCTAAAATTGAAATAAACCTCATGCTTGAGCCTAGCATAGTGAATATTCAACAGGTCCCCCTCCCAAGGTTTGACAAATCTAGGAGTTGAATTAGTGTTACACTATATCTGCCTCTTGGTGCCCATGTCCACTAGGAGCACCAAGAAGAATGATGTAATGCTTTTAGTACTTGGAAATGTTATCAGAACCAAACCGGTAAACCCCAAAAATCCAAACCGGACCGAAACCAGATCAAAAACAAGTCAACCAAAGAATACATAAAATATTCAAATTTTGAAAAAAAACATATATATTCATTTGCATCCATATGAATCCAAACTGTTATACACAAATATGTAAAGTTTTTCATGTATATAGCAAGTAAGGGTGCATATAACCAAAATATCAATAAAGAGGCTCTCAATGGCCTCTATAATCAAAAAAAATATCATGCTACAACAAATAACTACATATCATCAAAATCATTGTCGATATTGGGATCCTCATCATCAATATCACCCTCAGAGCATTAAAATAAGAAAGAAAAAGATTAACATGCCTAATCAATGATTTTGCTTGAGTGAAGGGTCCATTTTCAATAGGGTCGTGACAGAGGAGTTCGGCAATCAATGCCACCAACATCAAGGTACATAGAGGATTTGGTGCTCTTGATTAAATGTTAGTACCATACCCTCATACATGATATAATCCAGTGGAAACGTTACAATCCTACCAATCCTAAAATCCTAAAAACTATTAAGTCTGTTGAATTTTGAATGGGATCTAAAATTCTACTTTCTCCATATGAAGTCTAATGAGGTTGGAACCACTCTCAAACATTCTGAAACAATTAATGGTAATGTTAAAAATTTAAGTAAAAGTGAATGTCACTTTTACTTTAAGAATTTAATATTACCATTAATTACTAGGGGTGGTCCTCATTAAGAATTGTGTGAGTGAAATGGAGGGTAGCGACCTCTTTAAATAACATTAGTAGGGCCCAAGGGTTAGGTATTTTGCTTTCCCTTTAAGGAATTTTTGTTTTTTAGAAAAAAAAATTAAGATTTGGTGGTTCGTAGCCATGTTATACATTGTCGTATGGAATCGGTCGATTCGGTACTTTACGGTTGGTTCTGTACGGAACCGGCCAATTCGAGTATGGAACCAGTAGATTCGATACATAAATGGCCTTAACTAGTTTGGAACACCAAACCAGACCAGTATGGTGCCAAAACCAGTCGGACTGGTTGGTTCTGTCAATTTTGGCTGGTCAGTTCTATCAGTTTTGGCCCTGTTTTGATAACACTAGTATCCAGTAGACTAGGAAACCGAAGGTTGTGAACTTTGAGCCTAAGTGCGTCTCTCAAACATAATGCTAGGCATCGTTGGTCTGGATACCAGAAAGGTAGAGAGGGAGTTATGAGACTCCCTAAACAAGTAGTGGAACCGGCCATGTATCTCATAATAAAGGGGGCATCTAAATATAAAGTGTTCCTCCATCTCTATCTCTCGTCTATGACAGATCCAGCATACTCTGTCCTCCTGTGGTATCTAGTGCTCATCTTTCACTCAAAGCTAATAAGAGCCCACTCTGAACTGACCTAAGGGGATCCTACACCCATGGATCCAGTGTCAAAGTATGTAAGCGAACCACACAATGAAGTCATTTGTGAGCTCCAAGAAGTGCTCTGTATAAAAGGCCATATTGAGTCTCAAAGACGATCTAAGTTACCTAGATATACTGTCTATAAATATTCTCCCTGATAATCCATTTCATCTCCTACTTATTAGGCAAGAGGTGGCCAAGAACATCCAAATAGTACCTAAACAAGGGAAGGCAATCTATCGATATACTAGCTCACTGAAGGAAATAGGACACCTATGAATACCATCACCTCAACCTCCCAGACGGGGGGAAGACTAGGTGATGGCCTCTGAAGATCGGTAAGAAAGATAGGGGTACAATCTTTGTCTGTCGTTGAGTTAGAAAATCTTTGGAGGAGAAGCAACAACCCTACCAATCTAAAGAGGGTCTCAATATGTGAGACAAACAAAGTTCGCTCACACAAGAATTATCCAAAATACTAGGAATATAACACAATAATCCATGTAGGAATAATGTATAAAATATGAATAGATAAGATGATATACAATTGAGAATGAGGGCTCGTTTATATACCCACGCATGGGTGCCCTTAACCAATAGTCATGTCCTTTGAGACATGTCCTTTCATTATTAATAGTTATTATTTATTAATTAATTATTATGTTCTGAATATCGATTTATATATATTTATGTTCATAACATTGTCTTCCCCTTAAAAATGCTTTGTCCTCAAAGCATACTTTATCGAAGATTTATCGCTTGCTCTAGCTTGTAATTATTGTCTCATCCTTCTTCATTATTGAGTTAGTGATCGTTGAGGACCTGAGACAATAGAATCTTCTAATTGATGAGCAGAACTGTCGAATTGTAAAGGAGTATGCCCATCCTAAATCGATCTTCTGCTGATTTGGGTTTTTATAGGGTTCTTGGAAAGAACTTGATGCATTTCTACTCCCCTGATATCTTCTATTTTGACCCACACTTGTAGTGGAAGTCATATTCTTCGACATAGCGGTTATTTGTTTATGTTGATACATTGATTGGCTGAAGTATCGGCTTTTGTGATTCGAATGTCAATAAGGCATCCTCGCAACTTGATCTTTACTTCGTATACTTGTAGCTTTTTCTTGATTAACTTTTGGAATTGAGTTTTCTTCATATCTCAAGGTTGTTTGTACCTCAACATTTGAAAACTTATTTACATCAGCTGGATTTGCCTCCTTTTGAGTTGTAAGTTTGATTGGGTTTATCATTGTTTCCTTATCGACTAATGATGTTTTGTGATCTAGCTCTCCTTGTAAAGTCTTCTTATCATGCTTCAACTTTTCAATTTGTGTTAGTAAATTTTGATTATGAACCCTTAGGCGTGAATTTTCTTCTTCATCTTCTGATTTGCCGACTTTATTTATCATATTTCGATTCTCGAGATTTTCATCTTTCATCTTTTTAATTTGTTCAAGCAATTTTTTATTAAGGTTTTCCAAACGAGAAGCTTCTTCATCCTTTTTTGATAATTCCTTCCCAAGATCTTGATTCTCTTGCTCCAACTCCTGGACACGTTGTTTTGTATCCCTTGACTTCTTAATCTGAGTAAGTAGTTTTTCACTATGATTTTTTAAGCGAGATATTTCTTGGTTTTTATCAGCAATAACTTCATAATATTTTTTTTGTATCTTTGATATCGACTTCTGATTATCTGGAAGGATCACCTTCGAGATATCTTTAAAGTCTTTTGATGAAGGTGTTATCAATTTTGACCTCATAGTAATGTCTTGAAGAGTCGTCATCTTCTTTTTATAGGGAAAAGTCACAAACTTTTTTTCTATGTTTAAAATGAAGGTACCTAGACTTTTAAACTAGGGTAGCCCGATAATGATGTCGATTTCTTCTCTA
>SNQJ01S0001100.1:24379-58957 GCA_010110895.2 Picea sitchensis
TGCATTTTTCTTAACTTTTGTTGAAACAACAAGGTTTGGGGTTTCATAGGAATGACGTGTTGTATGATGTTAGGGTCAAAAGTTTTAAGGTCATCATACGTCCATGCAAAAACATCTTTGAATTCTTTAAACAATTTAATAAAGGCGTATTTTTCTTGTTCAGAACACCCCACCCCTAAATTAATGCACTGTGGATTGTCATTAGTTCCCAAGTTTACTTTTTCATATCATAACGAGGAACTATTGGTTTTACAGTTGACCGATTTTTTGAATTTATCTTGAAGATCGTAAAAAATTTCTAATCTAACTACAGATTTAGGGATTGAATTTACCATGTCCGATGAAGATTCAGGGGATCTCGGATCTGGTATTACCGTGAAATCGCGCAGATTGTCGTCATGAGTGCGTTCGTCAATCACCATGCCTTGGAAAGTTTCTTCCATATGCAGGAAGCTAATAATATGTTGATCGTCGTCGAAGACTCTCCAATTCATGATGTTGTCTGGAATGGATGGCCTGAACAACAGTTCGACGGAGAATGCATTCGGGGACATGCCTTCTATAGGAAAGAGTTTGGAAGCTACATTAGCTAATAGATCAGCTTCAGAATTATTCAATCTAGGAATAGAATTTATATTGAAAGCAGAAAACTTATTCATTAAATTCCATACCTCGAATTGGTAGCTTTTAAGATGCGGAGACAGACAGTGGATAGAATCTCTTACCTGTCTAACCACGATTTCTGAATCGCCAAAGACAATCAAATTTTGAATGTTCATGTCTAATGCTTTTCTAAGGACCTGTAATAAAGCCTCATATTTTGTTGTGTTATTAGTACATTCAAATTCTAACCTACATGCAATCATGGTTTTGTTACCTGCTGGATCAATAATAACGCAGCCTGCACCAGCTCCTTCTTTGGACTTTGACCCGTCAAAGTAAAGAGACCATACTTGATTCTTATCGGGTGCATGAGACCATTGTGTAGAAACCGCTGGCTGCACATATGCTACAATCTCGGACTGTTGTTCTGGATTAATGATAGCTGAAGTCTTGACCATGAAATTGCCGAAAAAGGTATCCATCCCCCTTGTATTTTGGGTGAATCGGTAGAAGGTGTAAATGGTTCATTGGAATCATTTAAATCTGTGACTGTGAGATTTAGGTAGCGTTCATGATTTACCTTGATCTTGTTGGGCTTGCCGTTCTCGGGCAGCCACAGGTGAGACCAATCTGTCGCGAAATAGTTGTGTAGCTGCTCTGACCAGTCCCTGCTTAAAAACAGACCATACACTTCTGGAATATCCACAACAATAATATCGATCACTTGATGAACTTTGGGGTTAGATGATAATATTATAAGAACATTCCGTAATTCCCCTATGACTTTAACGCTAGTTTGATCAAGTTGGATGATTTTTAAGGTAGATGTTTCAACTTCAGCATTAATCTTCTGACACACAGACCATGGAATTACATTGGATGGTGCTCCTGAATCTACCATACAATTGTGCACATTTCTATTAAAGATTTCAAAAGTTAACAAAAATGGAGGTACATTTCTGCGAGTACTAATGGTGGAAGCTTGTGGATTTTTACTCGCAGCCTCTAAAGCTAATTTATCTACATTTGTTACATTATTTACAGGAAGGCTTCCCTTCTCGTGAGGATCAGAATTATTCTTAGTGGAAGTCTTCTGAGGAACTTTGTTCTGAACAACCTTGTTACTGCTTGAATTATCGTTTTTTCTATTCTCTGCGATATTCTGTAACATTTTTTGTAGCAGAAATGGAAATTTTAACAATTCATAAACAGAAATGTTAGCCCTTAACGTTTTTAGATCTTCAACTAAATCATAATCTAAGTTGGGGTTTACATGACTCTGTTTAGTCTCAGCTGGTTTAGATTATTTTGGAGGCAAAGTCGTAGTGTTTTCCGAAGAAGGTTTGTTTGTTGTCTTACTCCTAGTATTGTAGGGATGTACTGTCTCGAAATTAGCTTGAAAAATGCTATCCGAGAAGTGTCCAAAAATGTTCGGAGAAGATTCTTCTTCTTCAACTATCTATTTTTCAACTACTTCCTCAAAGATCTCAGGGGGCATCAAGTTATCCTGGGCTTCTAGAATTGTTTGAAGGGCGAATTGCAGACTTTCTAGATTTAGGCCCTCGGTATTTGAATTAGGTCGGTTGGTGGGAAAAGGCTTCCTAAACGGGGGTTTGTAAGGCCCTTTGCTTGAAGAAGCTTCTTCGACCATCCTTTTCAAATCTATAACTTGATTTGATAGTTTTTGAATGACTTTTGTTAAGTTTTCTAAATCCGAGCTTTCAGGTTGTGTTTTACTTTGAGCAGGTCTATGGAGGATTTCGATTTTCTTTTTGGAAGATGAACTAGTTTTTGTTTCGTTGCTAGTAGTGTCTTTCAAACTAAGGATGTCTTTTTCAATCTGACTGGCCTCTTAAAATGCCTCTAACAACGTGGCTTTCTTAGATCACTTTACCCAAATGGCAATACTTTGATGCAAGGCTTTGGTATAGTATGCTATGATAAGATTCTCAGCAGGCATCGAGTTCGTAGGGATTCGATTTTTAAGTGTTAAGAATCTTTGGTTAAAGTATTTAATTTTCTCTTTGGGGTTCATTCTTAAACTAGAAATCTCCATGACTAGAACTTCAGGGGACTTATCGTCCCCAAACTTCTCAAGAAATAAGGATTCAAACTTCTCCCATAACACGATGGTATGGGATTGTTGGGCAAAGTACCAAGTAGAGGCATTTCCCTCGAAAGTGTAAGGGAACAACCTACAGACTACGTCTTCATTCTCGACATTACGGAGTCTAATGGCTAACATAAACTTTTTAATGTGATCTTCGGTGATTTGTTTATAGTCAGGGTCAAACTTGGGGAGCCACTTCTTCGAATGTTTGGGTAAGGGATGTTGGGGCCCGGGTACGTCTACTGCATCCTGGTCGAGCCAGGGTCTGGCAGGATTGTTCTGGTTGGCCATTGGTGAAGGCAGTGTGGAAGGCTGAGAAGAGGAGCTGCCTTTTTCATAAGAGTCTTCTCCAGAAGAATAAGGAGGTGATGGAGGTGGTGAGGATGTTATTCGAGATCCTCCTGCAGCAGGAGTGAGGATTGGATCTGTAGGGTTTAAAGTGAGGTTAGTGCCTCTAAGTTGTTCTCTGATATCAGAGAAATCTAATGGTTGGTCCAAAGGTTGATTTGGTTACCTTAAAAGGGAAAAGGCACTATGTGTTCTTATGAGAGATGTCGAACAATCTCTTGTACATCACCAAATGTAGGATTTGGGGTTACTGGTTCAACTGTGATCCATAGATTGTCATTTGATGTGGTTGTTGTTTGAGGACCGATGTTTTCATTTGAATGACTTCTTGTCACTATAGGTGAGTGGTTGGGTGGTGGAGGAGTCTTACGACCGCCTCATGCCATTAATAATTTTCAGGCCCTCCTTCTAGCACCATTTGTTGATGGGCCAAATTGACCGCTCGTCAACTAGAGGGATGGATCCGGTCCAGGGTTGTCTAAATAACCCAAGCCGTTTGGAATGATCCACTCCGACAGGTTTAGCGGCTCCGTTGGCCGATCTAAGTCCTAGGAAAATAAAAGAAAAACTAAGCTAAAGAAACTAATCTAAGTGAAAAAAAGCAGCTACAACAAACTATATACAAATCTAAAACATATATATACAGTTTACTAACTAATATCATAAAACAATAATTCTACTTATTTAAATGTTCAGCTATCAACAGAATTAAATCTCAATTATATATGTGTAGTATTTACAGAATACAAATTTTGATCTAAATTTGCAAAAAAAATCATGTGTAAATTATCTTATGACAGCTAAGCTATTATTTTTTTATTTTTATAACTTTTATGTGAAAGAAGTGAAATGAAAACTAACTAAGATAAGCAATTAAGATAATAATCTGTACTATATATCTATCTAAACTACTGAGAATTCTCGAATTTATTTGACTACTAAATTGCAAATAACAAACTGACCTGAAGTAACGCTTCCTATTTGTCCTGTTCACTGCACTCGATTTAGCTGTTTGATGGGAGAAATCCGCACCAGATTTTTCACAAGCTTCTTGTAAACAGGAAGAAGCAATTCTCTTTGAATATGAATGAAAAAACAAACAAGACATAAAACAACAACAAACTTATAGTTTACAGATCATCACATTAGATAAATCCCAGTGCGAAGATTTGTACATAACCGTTCATTTAACAAAGAAGATAAACCTTCTATTCATTAAATTCAAACAGAGTAATTGTTGTGAGTAAAATGAGATACATCAAATATGGACATAATTTAAATCATGACGCATCAACCTGTAACAAATCTTGATATCTAAAGTAGTCAATCATTTGATTACAAATTAAAATGCACACAGACTTGAACAAAAGTAAGATAAATTGAAGCTAAAGTCGTACAACAGATCTACTTCTATTTGAGTCTGTATCATCATAAGTCCATAGTCTTTATTCTCCCAACAGTGATGGGTTGTTTACAAAAAATAATGAGTATATAAAGGCCACAGGGTAAAACATCCCTGTGGGAATTATCAAAAACTGTTTGCAAAAAATATGGGAACAATCTCCCAAATCTCTATTTCTAACTAAGACTAATAACCTAAACCAAAAATTGTGAAACAAAAGCATGTTCTAAATCTGCCACAGCAGATCCAATTCCCATTGAAATTCGTGTGTACATGTAGATGGATAAGAATAAACAATTTTTAGATAGTGTTCAGTTGTAAAATCAACAAAAATCCAACTTTTATGACTAGCTACAGAATCTCATGATTTTGTAGCTGGTCATATTTACAAACCAAATCATTTTAAATTAATCCAAATGGTAACAGAAATGTATACGGTGAATCAAACAATTCTTAATTACTAATTCAAAACAAAGCCAATCATTCACACTAAAACTAACCAAATATTTTGTGCCAATTCAAAACTAACAGAATCATATTGCATTAATCGAATGGTAACAGGAATGTATGCGTTCTATCAAACAATTCTTTTGTTACTAATTCAAAACGAATACAATCATTTATGCTAATTCAAGGACAACAAAATCGTGTTAAATCGGTTCAATCCAAACAGAACTGTATTCGATTTAGCAATCAAATCAACGCCAACACAATCGACTATGCTAATTCAAAACAAACAGAATCGTTTTTGAATCAAACAAAACAGAACTATATCAAACTAACTCAGAGCCAATTCAATCATTTATACTAATTCAAGAACAACAAAATCGTATTAAATCGATTCAATCAAAATAGAGGTATATTCGATCTTAGCAAACAAATCTTTTGTATTGATTCAATGCAAACACAATTCAAAACGAAATCATTCTTGGTAATTCGAAGTAAACAGAATCGTTCTAAAATATTGTTGAAATAACATACCTTGGCTGTAGAGATATGATTTGGTCAGGATAACTTTGAGTTAACAAAGGCAGTAGCTACCTCAACATTTCTGAACACGATAGAACCCGTGGTCTTTTGCTTCTTATCATAATCTTGCAGCCTATCATTCTCCTTAGACAACACAGTCACTCGGTCCTCCAAGGACATAATTTTGGATTGCAACAGAGGGACATCTGTGTAGTATCGTTCAAGCCAAGAGTTGCATTGAGTGCACTGTTGTTGATCGGGTCGAGTCACTACAGGTGAGGGTTCTTTTAAATTACCAGGGGTTCCACTGTAAAACTTAATTCCGGGGAATTTAGGGTCATCCTCGAGGCACAGTGGAAGATTGGACACGTAGTCATAGGGTTCGACAGAACAGAGGCCATGAGAGTACAGGTATTCCTCAGTCAAAAAGCGTTCAATCTCAGAGCCTGAATCTTTGCTCAAAACAATAGGCTTCTGGTTTTTGTTTTGTTTGGGCTTATTCCGAGCGCACCTAGACACCCAGCGTGTAGCTTTCTTTCCCATGTTGTTCACATCTGTATTACCCTTGCCCTTTTTTATTTCAAGCCTCTTAATAGTCTTAGCATTGTCTTTCGAACATGAATTAGGCATAGCGTCGGGTAGGTCAGTGTTGGGGTAGGTCGAGGGTTTGACAGCGGGTAGGAGGGTAGGAGGTGGCACGGCAGGCCCAACAAGGGTTTTAGTGACCATGGTCTTGTCCACTTGAACACATTTAGGAGTGGAAAATCCATTCCTTGATAGAAAAGCTTGCCAACAGTCACCACTCAACATCAAATGATGGACAATAACGATTTTCATCAAACAGTGATGGAAAAGGCTAGAATCAGCCTTTTCCCTCTTAAATCATTTAGACATTTTATACAGACTGCGTAGGAGGTAGTGAGGCATATTCAAAGGGAAATCCATGAAATTCATAAGAAATCGGAGATGTTAAAGAAACACTAAACCATAACAACCTTCACAAGTCACGAATTGCTTAACAATGGCCAATAAATCATGCCACCTAGACTTAAGGGTAGTGACTGGCATACCTCTGTCACCACTGATAATTTTCGTTGATGTAAATAGGAGCGGCCATGACACTTCATCTACCTTCGAATTCTTAAACCACCTCTGCCCTTTAACTGGAAAACCTGTAGCTGAGCTGAGGAATTCCTCGTTTAATTCAAGTTGGATATCTCCAACCTTGGCCCTACATCCATCGAATGTGAGGGAAAACTGTTGGGCGACCGCGAGGTTGAAACCCTCGAATTTTTGGATGAACTTTAACCATCCACTAATCTCCAAGTCCTCACGAGCATTGTCAAATAAAAGCAGCGTTTAGACGCCATTAGGTTCTATGCGCACCACAAGGGCCATAGGAGAGATCACACAGTCGGGGTAAATGGGGAGGGGGTTGGACAAGGTAGAAATAAGACCAAATGCTCATAGGTTTCCCCAAAACTAACAGAGGTAGCCCGAGATACAAGGCAAACATTAATTCCTATACGTGCACGGGTGGTGGAGTGAAATAAAACCATGCGAAACAATCATTTCGACATGTACAATCGATGGTGCTTTGGTGATTCAAATCACTATTGGTGTATGTTAAAAGCAATATAAACAACATGCCAAACAAATAACCATTGGAAACCATGACAAGTCGATCCGAATGTTTGATCATACAATAGCATTTGTATGATTTGAAACAAAACAAAATTTCGAATATAGCACCAGAGATTTGATCATAAAATGTATGTGTTTGTATGAAACCATTACACCAAGGATTTGATCAAAAACAATAGAATATCATACCACCATTGTATCAAGGATTTAATCAAAGACACCAAAAATCATTGCATCATGAATTTATAAATTGAAATCATATCTATAAACATGCAAAGTAAATAAAGGTTTGGTGTTTTGACCCATGTATAACCATTAAAGGTGAAATTACCACATGAACAAGGGTATTCATAACAATCGAAGGATGAATTTAATGTGATCGACATGACTTCCAACTCAATATTTTCACGCTTGCAGTCATGAAAATGAAAACGAAAGGCAGGCATGCGAATAGTGCATGATAGTGTCGTTTTGTTTTCAAGAATTACAACAAGTATTTAGGGTTCAAAACCCTTGTGTAGGCAGCTTATAAGGAAAAGATAAAAATGCAAAATGGTTGCCAACAAGTCTCCACGACCCATCCTTCTTTCATATGAAGATAACCGGTGCACCCCATGATGACATACTTGGATGTATAAGTCCCAGGTCCAACAAATCCTTCAGTTTCATTCTCAACTCCTGTAACTCCAAGGTCGACATCTGATAAGGCATTATTTCTATCAATTCAGTTCTCGGTTTTAGGTCAATGGTAAATTCCAATTCCCTCTCCGATGACATCCTAGGTAACTCCTCCAGAAAGACGTTTGCAAACTCTCTCACCACCGGAAGGTGTTCAATACCTTCCACTACTCCCTTCTTGTTTAATGCAAGGATCACGTAAATCTTACATCCCTTGCACATGCTCTTCCATAGCTGCAAGGAAGAGATGAACCTAAAGGAAACTCCTTGGTTCCAACCTACAGTCACGTATCTCTGTCCCTCATCATCGACCAAGATCAACCATTTAGTATTACAATTGAGTATCGCCTCATGTGATTCCAACTAGTCCATACCAATAACAACATCATAAGATCCTAATATCATGACGTACAATTTGGCCCTGGTGACAAACTCTCCCAGGTTAAGGCTATAGCCTGTAACCTTCCCTCTAACCTTTTGTTTGGACCCTAAATCCATTTATACAAAGCTAAACTTATCATGTTCGACTACCTTTACCTTAAATATTTTTAGTGTTGCACCAGAAATGAAACTCTCGATAGCACCGGGATTTTTCAATATACTAAGGGTCTGGTCAGCGACGGTACCTGACGTCTTGAGCACAATTGATTGGTGCTCTTCCTGGTGATTATTCACCGTTGCATGAATCTGATGGGCCTTTCCCAAATCTCCCATGGTAGTGGGTTCGACTGATTGAGATGCTCTATTCATCTCCACTACACAGTCGCGATGGTAATGTGGCTCGCCACATGTCCAACACCTTTTCTTCGGTCCAGTACTCTTGGTACCCGAAGTAGAAGATGACGGCCCACCAGCCCTGAATCCTGGTCTGTTCTGTTGAACAGGCCTAAATTGTTGTTGTTGTGGTCGACCCTGGAGTCCTACTCTGAACCCCACTGATAAGCTCCTCCTCTGATATGAGGTCCTTCTAGATGACATCATGCAAGATCTAAGGCATCAGAATCCTAACCTTTCCATGAATGTTGACATTAAGGCCAAACAAGAACTTGTTGACCTTACATTTCTCGATATTCAGGTGCAGAGCATACCGAAGAAGCTCCATAAAATGGGCCTCATACTCAGGCACTGTACGACTGCCCTATCACAAGGTGTTGAACTCATTGAGCTGAGGCTCAATGAATTCCTTTGATAGATACCTCTCTCAGAACCGTTCCTCAAACAATTCCCATGACACGTCTTCGACGGCCATGTTCAATTATGGTAGGAGCATCTTCCAGCATAGAAGAGCTCTTCCCTTCAGTTGAAATATCGCCATGTGAACCTTCATGTTGTAGGTATAGTCATGAAGCACAAAGCACATTGCCATATTCTCCAACCATGTCTCAACGGCTGCATCATCCAGGGCACCAAAGAACTCGGTAAATTTGAACTTCTCGAGTTCATGGTGAATTCTACCAGTACCAACTAGAGCACACAGTGGACCCTCAGGGGGTGTCGAATCCCTGGCCTCATCTCTGTCCAAACAGTTGATCAGTGTCTCAAACATCTGTTGAAAGGACCTCATCATCCCAACCACATCACCCACCGCTATATGTTCCTGCCCAACAACCTGTTCATCTCCATGGGGGTTACACCCCTCAGGTGTGGATGTTACTCGAGGCATCCCGCCTCCTCCCCTAGCACCCCGTCGCCTGCCTCTGCGACGTCCTCTAACCATGATTACCTGCATGAATACAAATCAAATTAATTAGAAACCTTATAATCAAAATCAAATCAATGAAAGTCTTAGTGATCCCAAGTCGCAGGTCGAACCTACTCTAATACCATATGTAACAACCCCATCGTTACGACTACAAGTGATGCAAGCAAGTGCAATTTTTTTTTTCTTTTTGAAGAAGGAAGGCAAAAATGATGACAGTTAAACAATATGAATTGACGATGGGCACAACACACGCAACTCAGGCAATAGACAACAACGACTCGGCACACTAGAACATCATGCAACTTGATGAAACATGCAATAATTAATAGCCAGAAAGAATGACTACTCACCTGACACAAGCAAGACAATGCCTACCAGCTAAAGGATAAAATCAACAACCCAACATCATGGCTTCGACGACTAGGAACTAGAAACCTCTACGTCACGCAAAACCCAACCCCTTAATGCGTTACAAAACCAAGTACCAACAACCATTACAACGAACCAACACCCACATCGGGAAGCACAGACTCCGCCCAGGTTACCATTCACCTCTATCCATAAGGGCGCGCAATGATCCTCTCATCAAGAATCATGTCGTCACAAGGAGATAGGTGTGATGGTAATCTTGGCGCAACATAACACATCTAGACCAAAAACCCAAGAAAACATTCAATGCTCTAGGAGACCGAATTAACTGATAAGAAGACTACACCCACGCACCCAAGAAATAGGTCGACAAGACACAAGATGACATCACTCAAATTAAATTGTGCAAGCTATTAAATGACTTCGCCAACAAACCATAACCCATTATCCATTAAGCATGATGTCTAAGTGTGGAGTGAACTATTAGAAATGTTATCATTATCATAAATGTGACCCAAAATGTGACCAAAAATGTGAACTATTATAATTGTTACTATTATCACAAATGTTATCATAAATGTGAACTAATTTATGCACTTAACAAAGTCAAATATGCTTGTCAACAAATATACATTGTCCATTAAAATAAGTAAACTACTCAGCATTAAAAAGTGATCTACGATGCTTATTAAATATTCGACATGGATGACTAAATATAAATGCTATTCCATTTGAAAATCAAAACGCAAAAGCAAAATAGATCGTTGTCTAAAACTGGAAATCGCAGAGTCTAATAAATCGCTATCATTCAATGTGATAATGTAAATTCGTTGTCTATGCGATAAAGTAAATTTTTTGTAATTCAAATTAAAAACGCAGTCATTCTCTTATTAAAAACACAGTCAAGAATGATGGGTGATTTCGTTGTCATTCAAACTAAAAACGCAGTCATTCTCTTCTTAAAAATGCAGTCAAGAATGTTGGTTGAATTCGTTGTCATTCAAATTAAAAACGCAGGGACTTTTCCATATTAAAAACATAGGAATTAACATCATAAAAATGTTATCCATGATTATTATAATAATGATATCGCTATCTATGATAATTATAATGATATCGTTGGGGGTTACAATGATATGTTGGGTCTTATATAACATGATATGCTTGGTAAATGTTACTAAAATCACTGAGTAAATGTATAGTTGTCGAATTACATTTCAAGGGAGAAATTTAACTCTATTAAATTATAGTAATCGCTATCATAAACCGCTATATGAGTTCGCTATCACAAATGAAAATCGCTATCATAAAATCGTTGCACGAATTCATTTTCATGCACATCAATAATGCAATTAAATTGTTGTCCATTAGATATGGGTAATTTGCAGTCAATACATATTAAAATTACAAGGTAAATAAATGAAAATACTAGCATAAATACAGATGAAATCGCCGAAGCAAATAAAAGATAACGTTGTCATATTTATATATGTTCACATATATATATTAATTTGCAATAAAATATATTTATTGTCAATGAATATTGAATCGCTATCTGATAAAGATATTGAGGTATAACAATTTAATAATTTAATAAAGATATGAAATCGCAGAGTTAGAAAAATCACAGTGGTAAAACGCCGAGTTAAAAACGGCCAAGGTAAATCGCCCGAAATTAAATTCATTGTCAGAGGATAAATCGTTGTCCAATGATAATGTTGCCTAGTAAATATGTGTCTGGATAAAAACGATTAATCTCTGTGTAAAAACACCAAGAAAAATCATGGTTGAATGTCGAGTAATATGCCCAGAAAAATCGTGTTGAATGTTGTGTAATGAGCCACGGATTTCGTAGTGTGAGAGATGTGTAAATGATGATGTTCAAATCGCTTGCATTCCCAAGACAAGAAGAGAAATCCTCTAGAAATAAATCGATGTCAACAAACTTGTTGGGTAAAAAAAAACATGATTCGAGTTCAAGAAGGGGATTCAAACACAAGCAATGATCCTTCAAAACGATTATGGGTAAAACAATTCAGTGGAAACGATTTTTTCAGAGATTAACCCTTCAAGATTAATCACTCAATGTAGATTTTAAACATTCATCAGCGTTGGAAATCATTAAAAACCCAGAGATTTACCAAGGATTAAGAAATTAAAAACGCAGAGAAAATCGTAGTTTTAACCAATCAAGACGCAGAGATACTCATTCACAAGAAAGCACAAAGATCAGGGGTTAATTATAAGAGAAAAACATAGAGATTAGTAAGGGATAGATATCTGGGAGAAATTTATCCTTCACTTATTATCCATGCACAAGAAAGTAGGGAATTTGAATCTATAGGTCTTTAAACATCGGAGTGACGACCGTCGATTCAGCTCATGGCTGACTGCTCAGACACGGACTAATAACTAAAGGGATAAGGGAAAAACACAAATTTATTCGTAATAATCAATAACACAATCACAGAGAAGTCATAGCAATCATAGTTTGGGTTCGCCAAGGGAATCAATTCAAAATACAACGAGCATAAGGCTGGGATGACTTTAAGTTTTTTTATCATAAAACGTTGAATAAAACATAATCTTTACACAATAAAAGTATAGTATTGAAAGCACAAGAACAATATTAAACTGCCATTCAAATATATACACATGTGTACCATAGCCAAATGAGAAATATCTGAGTCGTTTTCCCCTGCACGCTATGTCCAGCTCCCGCTTGTCGACCGATGTGACCTCACCGATACCTCCCAGCCAACGCTAGGGGTACTCTTCTTCCACCTAAGCCCCCCAAGATGAAAAGGGGCCATGAACACAATACCATATAACTGCTAGCACGCAACTGGCCACACAAGGTCAAGCTACCACTCATTACCCGAGCTGGGTATCCCAACTCCCACAATAGAAAGTTCAGTCAAGGAAAAATTCAGCAGCGTAACATTGCACAAAACGATGAGATCCATACTCCTCCTCCTCCATCTTTTTTATAGAGTTTTCAAGTAATTAGTTTCCCAAATTCTCATTAAATTCCTTATTCATTTAATTAATTAGGAAAAACCTCCCTCTTACACATGTCACCCATCCCCTAGTTGCACCAGAAAATCAATTTTATTAATTAATTAAATATTCCTATTTCCCTCGCCCACCTAAAAGAATTCTTAAAAACACTCCTTGGTGTCCCAATATTCCCTTACAAATCTTAAATGACTTATGCCTTACTTAATTCCTAGTTGATTTCATAAATAACAATTTCCCAAGGCAAGATTCCTTACTAAGTTAGACATTGAGTTTTTTTCTTTATGTTTCCCTTTTTCTTTAGGTTTCCCCTTTTTCTTTAAGTTTCCTATTTCTTTTAAGTTTCCTTCTTTTTCCTTTTTAACTAAAAATTAATTTAGCAAGTGTAGATGAAACAACCATTTACCTTCTTTTCTCTTTTTTTTTTTTTTAACTAAAATTAAACTAGCAAAAGTAGATAAAAACAACCATTTCCCTTTTTAAAATTTTAATCCTCCATTTTAATTTTGACTTTAATAAATAAAGTTGAATTTCTTACCCCCCTTCTTGTTACATGTTTATTTGTTATTATTATTATTATTATTTACCACATGTTCTACTTAGACCTAGATTTTAATTTCACTAGGCTAGGCAACAATTTTATTAGGGAAATTGTTTTTAAATATTACTGATCACATCATTCATTTTAAGATCATCTAGGTTTATTCACTTACCAGTTAAAATCATGATGTACCCTTCAATATGCACTAGGTTCTCCAAGGGTGCCACTCGCCTCTTTCCGTTTTCCTTGTGCAATGTGCCCTTCAGGACGCACTACGTGCTCCAAGGGTGCCACTTGCCTCTTGACTGACTTTTGTAGACATTAAAAACCCCTGGAGTCAATACTTAGCCAGTTGATCTTGTGGGAGACTAAGGGCCTCTAAGGAATAAGGCCCTTGCCTTATTGTGTGCCCTTTAGAATCATCGTGAGTGACTGTCACAGTCTACCCTCACGGCATCATGGGTCTTCTCTAACTAGGTAATCGTTAACCTATCATTCGAGCCACAACGGAAGTCCTAGTAGGTTGTGGCAGGGCTACTGCCACACCTCTCCCTCAAAGTATCTGGTTGTCCTACCTGACCCTTCTACTCCACATGTGAGTCTATTCGAAAATCTATGTTCAGCCTGCATCCATCAACGAATCATGTCAGCAATAATAATCAATCATCATAACATCTAATAATATGTGCATATGTCACATCAACAATATGCAACCCAACAGTCCACTCCCTGACTCGATCCGGAGTCCAAGGGGTTTCATCGATGCCTCTGCATCCCCTAGGTCCAAAGTCTTGCACACTCAGGAGAACCCAGTCAATAGCACATGTCTATGTAATACAACCAAATAGCATATCATCAAATCCATAATATCTCATAATCATAATCAAAACAACCAATAGATATAATAACCCGGATCACTTGCAAGAAAGTGTCCTCAAAGAATAATTTTGCTCAGTGTGCACAAGAACGGGATGTTACATACTTGTATGTTACAATCAGCAAGACATTAAAACTGTTGATCCATAATTTGGCAGCATAAAAAAATAACTGACAAAACATTTACTTAGCTAAAAAGAAAAATTAAGAGACTATGCCAGTTCTCAAATTTGAAACCAGTTGCACACTAAGAATCATTCGAGTAATGCTACAAAGGAAATTTTTTGTTTAATTGTGCTTGGGGCCACTCTTTCAAAATACATGTTATTGGCACAAGATATAGAGGAATTTAGAAGGGAATAAAAGTAGCTAAATACTATTGAGTGGATATTGTAGCAAAGAGTGTTTCAAGTCGTCGATATTTGTATGTTGCCTTAGACTACAAATAGGGGAGAATTTATCTATTTTTTGTTTCATTCAACCTAGTTACACAAGTATTATTCTGAATTTACATATTGGGATGTGTTTCAGGTTGATTTTGAGATTATAAAGTACAGGTAATAGTTATATGATCCACATAACTATATGAGTGGTTTCTTTTGCTTTTCAAGTCTTGGAGATTTGTATGTTGTCTTATAATACAGATAGGGTAGAATGTATCTATTTTATGTTTCATTAAACCTAGTTACACAAGTATTATTCTAATTTTACATCTTGGGATGTGTTTCAAGTTGATTTTGAGATTATAAAGTGCAGCTAATAATTATATGATCCAAGTAACTATATGAGTGGCTTCTTATTCTTTTCAAGTCTTGGAGATTTGTATGTTGTCTTAGAATATAGATAGGGCAGAATGTATCTATTTTTTGTTTCATTCAACCTAGTTACACAAGTATTATTATGAATTTACATCTTGGGTTGTGTTTCAGGTTGATTTTGAGATTATAAAGTACATGTAATAATTATTTTATCCAGGTAACTATATGAGTGGTTTCTTGTGCTTTTCAAGTCTTGGAAATTTGTATGTTGTCTTAGAATACAGATAGGGCAGAATGTATCTATTTTCTATTTCATTCAACCTAGTTACACAAGTATTATTCTGAATTTACATCTTGGGATGTGTTTCAGGTTGATTTTGAGATTACAAAGTACAGGTAATAATTATATGATCCAAGTAACTATATGAGTGGTTTCTAGATTTTTCACAAACAAAAACATAGAAAACTAAAAGCAAGAGAATCATTTTTATGTCATTCAAGTAATTAATACAAAATCTTGCATGTATTGCATTATTTTCCACTCTTTATCAAATGAAATTGGTAGGTGAGTAATTGTGAGAATCTATATTACACTTAAGAATGATCGAAGGCTAGTCCCTGTACATGAACAGGTCCTAATTCAAGCATGTCCCTGTATAGGGATAGGGCCGAATTCGTACCTATCCATGTACATGGACAGGCCTTATTAATATAATTTTATTATAAATTTTATGTTTTCAATTTATAATGAATATTAAAAACTAAAATTATCTTGTAATCTCTCATCTTCTTTACTAGTTTCGTTATCTTTGATCACATATCCTCATTGAACAACCTTTCCCATTGATTAAGAAACATAACTAGAATCAGTCCCATTGATTGAATAAGGTTTATATAATAGTCATAACAGGTAAACACGACTCGAACTTGTATCAATCTCCATAAGATCTTATCATTGATGTATCTTAGTATTCTATATCATGCATATTGTACTTGAATACAACAACCAGAACACGATAAAACTAATACATTGTGTAAGCTAGAGTTAACACATGTATGATGATTATCAAATCATAATACATTGATTAGTGATTATAAAGTGTTCATTATTGATATTCAATCACGATTATTAGTATCATGTTAGTATAGGGAAATGATTTTCACTATCACACTCTTTGAATCAGTCATATTAGCATGTTCTAATCTTGTATCCATTGTGGTTAAGATAGCTATATAGAATCACTACTAGTTAGCTTAGTAAGCATATCCCATATAACTATGATAAGCTTCCTTATGTAGATTACTATGACAATGAGTATGATACACAGTTTGTTACATCACTTGTGTTACTTATACTAATATAGGCTTAGTTTTTACTTTCTCCATATTTTTTACTCTTGTAATGGGAATTCGGGCCTGTCCCTATATAGGGACAGGCCCGAATTCGGCCCTGTCCATGTATAGGGACAAGCCTGAAATAGAGACTATCCATTTTTATCTATATCAAATATTTATTTGGAAAGAATTTTGGTTTTATTCATTTGCAAATTACAAAAATTTGTTTGGAAATAATTTTGGTTTTATTCATTTGAAAATTATAATTATATGTATAAATGAAAACTCATCAATATAGTACAAAAATTTCCATTTATAAAATGCGGAAATCAACAACTAAATGATACAAAGTACAAAACATTTTATTGTATAAATGAACTCAGCAAAATAGTACAAAAATTGTCATTTATAAACTAAATGATACAAAGAATGAAACATTTAATTGGAAAATACATAATTATTAATACATTAATGAAATATATTCAACCATGTCCATGTATAGGGATGAGCCCGATTTCAGGCCTGTCCTTGTACATGGACAGGGCCGAATTAGTCCCTATCAACCTCCTAAAACACAATGTAAATAATTAAAAAATTATTTAACTGGGAAAAGGTTAAATTTACCTGGATCAATGGAAACGAATGGGCATGTCCCTCTACATGGACATGGTCAAATTCGGTCATGTCCCTGTATAGGTATAGGCCTAAATTTGGCCATGTCCATGTTTAGGGACAGGCCCAAATTCGGCCATGTCCATGTACAGGGATAGGCCCTAATTCGGGCATGTCCCTATACATGGACAGGGCCGAATTCGTCCCTATCAGCCTCCTAAAACACAATGTAAATAATTAAAAAATTATTTAAAAAGTAAAATGTTATACTTACCTGGACCATCGGCAACAAACCTCCAGCACTAGCAGCAACAACCTCCAGCACCAACCGCCCGCAACAATCGCCAGCACCAACTGCCAACACCAACCACCAGCGACAACATCCACCAGCACCAACCAACAACTAGAACTAATCTACATCAACCAACATTCAAATAGTTTGAAAAAATGTGGATGGGGTGATGTGCGGGTGATATATAAAACATTTTTCGACCGAAATATTTTTTCAGATGAAACATCTTTTCGACCGAAAAATGTTACCAAAAAAAATATGTCTGAATAATATGGTACACGACAGTTGAGGCCATCATCAGGGTACTGTTTGATTTGACGTCTAAAGGTTTGGTCGAAAAGATGTGTCTTTCGGCCGATATAATTATTATTTCGACCGAAAAATGTCAGTAGGAATTTTGGAGACCCGATTATCTCAAAAGTGTTACCCAACTTCATGATTTCACCCCCTTGATTTCTATTACTGGGCTTGTTGGTACAACAAAGTATGCATCCTCTAATATACCGAGTTACATATTCTTTCATTATGGGCCAATACACATACCTCTATAAGTTGGCAATTGTGTTCCCAACACCAAAATTTCCTACAACCTTGGAGGTGTAAGCTTCTCCAATAAATTGCAATCATTCACTCTTAGGAACATAGAGCTTGTATAGATTGTATAGCAATCCATTCTAAATATGATAATCATCCTTTCCATCACCTTCTTCTACATGAATTTGGTCATGTAGATACTAAAACACCTCTTTAAATTCCTCATTTTTTATGTGTCGGAAAAGTAGGTGTGTTTGTTTCACCATAGACAATATAACAATATTGTCACCCAACCATAGGTCGAAGCCACCCCCGAGCACCTTAACCTTGACAGAGAATAATTCTGGAAGAAAACCCTAGGCATAATATC
Source organism: Picea sitchensis (assembly GCA_010110895.2). NCBI lineage: Eukaryota > Viridiplantae > Streptophyta > Pinopsida > Pinales > Pinaceae > Picea > Picea sitchensis. Next base: position 42,541 of record SNQJ01S0001100.1, read on the forward strand.
CAATCAATGTAGCGTATCACTCTCCAGAGTTATCATACCAAGCAGAAAGTCCAAATCATAACCAAGAGAGATTCCAAGCCTAAAACCAAAAATACAAGTTGTCATAACTGCAGTTGCAACTACTCTCCAGACTTGTGCACAACTAATTTTTTGCAATTGTGAGTGAGTGTGTGCTAAATGAGATATAAATCTCTAAATTTATATTATTCCTTCTTAGTTGTCTGAGTCGACTTCTCTTCACAGGGGATAAAACTCAATATTAAATTAATATCTTTAGCCGACTTGTCTTCTAGGATTATTGTTCAAAGATTTATGGTTTCTCTTGCTTCCCAAAATATTCTAGTCTTGTCAAGGTTACACATGGAGTTTAATACCTCCCGTAACTACCATAATATCAACACTCCCTCCTAGCTAGGGAGGTATTGAAAGAATGGTCTTGATCACAAACATACCATTCAATCGGTAGCATCATCATAACCACACAGGCTATCTCATGATTAAATCACGAGCACCATCATCACTATTAGTATCATCTAATAGCATCTACTACATCATCTCTCAAATCCATACTCCATCTGAGTAATCAGGCATGATGTTGAATAAGTCACTTACTCCATAGATTGATATAAGAACCATTCTTCTAATCTGGACATATGTCCTAAAAGAAAAATTGTTCCAATAGATGCTAGAAGCCATCCCATGGGCTACAAGGACTATTCTTCTAATCTAGACATACGTCCTATAAGAATAAATGTCCTGGACCATTTTTCGCCTAGAGAATATCTGTCCACCAGCACACTGACTGTCCAGCTAGTTGGTAATCATTTCCAACACTACTGATAGTTTTCATGGCAATCAGAACAATGTCATTCAATAGAACATAATTGTGTCTATCCATAGTAGTACACAACTATTATTCAGTGGTACACAACTACACCAAGTAGCACACGGCTAATTAATCGGTGACACATAGTCACAACCAGTGGAACACATCCACCACAGTAGCATACATCTATTGTCCAGAGACATACAATCTCCACAAAAATATTATCATCTGATATCAACCTGAATTAAAAAATATCATGATATAAACTAAGTCATCAGGGCCATTCTTCCACTCACATATGTGATATCTGGAAGAGCATCTTTCCTCAGAAGGTAAAACATCAACCATGGGCTATCTGGACTATTCTTCTTAAGCATAGAAGAATAATTGTCCATGATTTATGAGCTTGGACCATTCACCTAACTGGGCCCTTCCTCTAGCACTAATCATAGTGCAACCTAGAGAGAATGAGTCTACCCTAGGGAATGCATGTCCTTGATTGTTGAACCTGGACCATTCACCTAACTGGGCCATTCCTCTGGCACTAATCATAGTGCAACCTGGATAGAATGAGTTTTCCCTAGGGAATGAATGTCTGGACCATTTCCTAATGGAAATGATTGTCCTTCACCCACCTCCAAAACGGACCATTCTTCGAAATGGCTCACAACTGTGAACTTCGAAAGAATGACTTCCCAGCGAGGCGGGCCATTCTAATTGACCACTACTCAGAGTGAATCCCAAGAAGAATGATTGTCCTAGACCATTCCCCCACACTGGACACAAGGGGAATAGTTGTCTATGGTACATCAGTAATCTATCGAGCCATTTTTATTATGAAAATGATTGTCTGATCTGGACCATTTTCCGAACTGGAAAATGCATGTCCATCAAAAATCTCAAACCACTTTCTGAATTGGAAAGGAACTTCATCCTGGACCATTTTTCGAACTGAAAAATGATTGTCCATAAATCAATAACACAGTAGTTCTCCCTCCCAACCTGAGAGTGATATCTTCTTTTTTCAATAAGGAAGTCGTCTCCATGAGCTCCAGCTTGTTTCTTAAGTACACAAATTTTTCATCTTGGACAGAGGCTTTACCAAAATATATGTTATCTAATCATCTATGGAGATATATTGGAGAACCATTTCTCTTTTTTGGACTTCATCACGGAGAATATAATTCTTGATCTCAATGTACTTTGGTCTGTCATGGAACATTGGTTTTCTCTAAAGGCTTCATATAGCACTAATCATTACAATATATCATGGTCGAGTTAAGAAATTTTGTTTCCTTCTAGCTCATGACATCATGGAAAATCTCAAACTGAAACATATCCAAGTAGAACTTCTTCTGTCATCCTGGTATTTTTCCATGGATTAGCAATCCATCATGTCATACTTCTGAGTAATTATTATGATACGCTATCTCTGTTATAGAAATTTTTCACCACAATTATACTGTATATGAGATACTCCGCATCAAGTTTTTTGATTCCATACAAGGTCTTCTTATATCCGCATACATGGTTCTCTTTCTGGTATAAGCTTCTTTCTCAATTTTCTTAATTTGGAAGAACAGTATTTTGTATGTAGATTCCAATCCATGGATACTACAAGAGGTATATCTGGTTTACTAAAATGAGCTCTCGTCATAGTCTTTTCACTTCTTCTATAAGAACTTCTAAATTTCATAATGCTTCCATTCATAAGTCCTTTTCACATTTTCTTACATACATTTTTCTTTATCATAACTTCCATTTATTCTTCTTGATTGTTTCTAGTGGGTTCAAACCAATATGGTGGTCTTTGTGATTCTCGGTATAATAACTCGTTGTTATGGATTTTCTTTCTTTCTTGGAATATTCATGTTCTTACTCATGTCTCTTTTTATCTCTTGGGTCCATGGAGTCTTCTATATATTCCATTCCCTGAACATTCTAACTTCTTCCTTTCATCATAGGATCATGGATGTAGATGGACAACCAAGGATACTTTAATGTTGCTTATCATGGCTATTATTTTCAATGGGAACATGGACAGATACTTCATAATCCTTAATGGATCATATCATTTATGATTAGATCCCTCCTAATCCTTTCTTCATGCATGAATGCATGCTCTTATTTTGGAATTCTGTAATTATCTCCCTCCATCTAAGAGAGTCCATGCTTATGTCTGCATCATTATTGCCTTCTGCAATGTGTCACAAGTCTTTTTCTAATTTCCTCTTGATTGTTGACTTTTTTCTGTTTTGACTTATATTGGGTATCTTCAATTTTTATTCTGATTTCGCCTTATATGGAAGTTTCTACTTATATAATAGCTTCCATAGGAATTGTTACCAAGGATTGTCAATGTACTTCATCTTCTCATGTGTATTGCTTGACTTGTAGTCATCGTGATAGAAATCCTTATCGTGTTATTCTTCCATAGGTATTGTTTCACTTGAAAATGTTATCTTCTAAGAAATAGATATATATGATATGTAGAGAAACTATGTAAACATGGTATGTACAAGAACTTTGAAGAATATTGTTACCTTGACTTAGAAGAAGAAGTATGTTTTATCTTGCTTGGCCTTCTTTGAGGGTTCCCTTACTTTGGCAACTGATGCTTCATCTATTTACTTCCTTTACTTTAACTTAGGACAATGGTTTCTATAGTGACCATATTTTCAACAGTTGAAGCATTGTATCTTTGACATATCCTTTTCTTGATTTAGTTTCTTCCTCAAGCCAAACTTCTTATTCCTAAAATTCTTGAACTTTTTTGTGAAGGCTTGATCTTCGTATTTATTTTGGGATTTCTCTTTTGCGTTAATCCTTGATTCTTCTTGTGTACAGCAAGTCCAAAGTTATTCAAATGTGGCATACTCCTTTCTTGTGTTCATGCTTGCGGAAAATGCATCCCATGTCTTGGGAAGGCCATTGAGTACTATATTTACCAGTTCCTTTTCTGAAATGATTTCTTCAATAGCTTGTATTTGATCTCTTAACTGAGAGATTTTTTACAAAGTATGATGTTATGTTGTCATCTACATTCAGTTTCATGTCACGGAGCTCATTCTTCAGACTCATTACTTGTCCAATTTTTCTGACTAAGAAGAGGTTAGTTAGAGCATCGTACATCTTCTTAGATGAGTTAAGATGGGAGATGTAGGGTATCAAGTAGTAGTTTACAGAGTCCACTATGATTCTCATGGCATTGATGTCATTGTCCTTGAACTTCTCCATAATTGCAACGTTTTTAGGGTTCCTTCTCTTTTCCTTCTTCAAACTGTTGTTCCACGATCTTTCCTTTCACGATATCCAACACTTTATTGTTGGAAAGGATGAGGTCAATCCTTGTCTTCCATGATCTGAAGTTAGAAGCCCCTTCTAACTTGTTTTATGACTTCATAGAGTAAGTAATGACATCTTTGACTTGGTCAACCTTTGACTTTAACTTGGTCAACCTTTGACTTTAACAAAAAACTCAAACTTAGCGTCTTAGCTTGTTGAGAGTACCATGGGGTGCACTAGGTTAGGGTGCACTAGGCTATCCATAAATTAGGACAATATCTTCACTTAAGGTGCCTCAACAAGAGGGTTAGGTTTTCGTTGTTGTAGCAAAACATTTGACTGCAACTGCAACTGTAACTAAGAAAATCCTCCCAATATATATTCTAATGGTTAGACTGTCTGAAGATAGTGTGGGCCCATAACCTGTTAGAAAAGTAGGTGTGCTCATTTCACCATAGACAATATAACAATATTATCACCAAACCATAGGTCGAAGCCACCCCCGAGCACCTTAACCTTGACAGAGAATAATTCTGGAAGCAAACCCTAGGTCTAATAGCCAATCAAGGTAGTGTATCACTCTCCAGAGTTAACATACCAACCAGAAATCCCAAAACATAACCAAGAGAGATTCCAAGCCTAAAACTGAAAATACAATTTGTAGTAGTTGTAGCTGCAGCTACCCTCCAGACTTCTGCACAACTAAATTTCTGCAGTTGCGAGTGAGTGTGTGCTAAATGATCTCTAGCTCTCTATATTTATACTATTCCTTCTTATCTTTATGGGCTGACTTCTCTTCCTGGGGGATAAAACTCAATATTAAATTAATATCTTTAGTCGACTTGTCTTCTAGGCTTATTGTTCAAAGCTTTAGGGTTTCTCTTGCTTCCCAAAATATTCTAGCCTTGTCAAGGTTACAGTTGAAGGTTAATACCTCCCACAGCTACCCTAATATCAACACTATGTATGCCTTTGTGTATGCATCATGGGTGAAATTCTCCATGTGCATAAGAGTTCCCAAAGTTGTAATCTTGGATGTGGGTGGTCTTGAAAGCATGTACGACAACTTATTAGTGTTTCCCTTCTTATATTTGATGACTAGATGAAATTGTTTCAAAAAACCCATCCACTTGTAATGTTTGGTTTGTTGTAGCTTACTTTTTTCTTGCTAATACTGTAGTGGCCAGTGATCAGTGTGGAAAATGGTTTCCTTTCCCATTAGATAGTGCTTCCATTTCTTGATAGATTGAACCAGGGCATAGATTTCCTTATCATATGTAGGGTAGTTTAGAAATTCCCCATGAACCATCTCAAAATGATATCATATTGGCTTACCTCCTTGCAGCAAGACCACCTCCATAACACATCCACTTGCATCTGTCTCCACTTAGAATAACTTATGTAAGTTATGCAATGCAATAACTAGTGCTTGAATTATCTTATATTTAATCTCATTTAAATATTTATGTTGATTCTTTCCCCACTCAAAACTCTTACCGGATATTATGGCATGGAGTAGTGTAGCTACCACTAAAAAGGATGATATGAACTTTCTTAGGTATTGTGTTGGCCCAAAAAAACTCCTAACTTCAGTGACATTAGTAGGAATTGGCCACTTGATGATGGCCTCCCTCTTTGTGGAATCTATCTTGAGTTTCCCTTCACCAATCACATACCCCAAATACACCAATGACTACAGAGAAAACTCACATTTCTTAAGGTTAGCTAGTAGTTGATGATTTTTTATAGTTTCTAACACCTTCCTAAGATGTGAGATGTGATCTTCCCAAGTAGCGATTATAAACCAATATGTCATCCAAATACACTATTACAAATGAATCTAAATAGGGACACAATATATCATTCATGAAATGCATAAATGTAGCTAGTTCATTACATAAACCAAAAGGCCTGACCAACCATTCATATGGGCCTTTCCATGTCTTGAAGGTGGTCTTCCATGTGTCTTCTTATTTAACACATTCCTAGCAGTATCCCAATTTGAGATCCAACTAAGTGAATTACCTTGCATGTTGCAATTGGTCTAATAAATCATTGATCCTAGGAAGAGGGTATTGATTCTTGAGTGTGATCTTGTTCAAATCTTTGTAGTCAATACACATTCGCCAAATCCCATCCTTCTTGGACACTATGATGATAGGTGGCATACGAGGTGAGGTGAATGGTCTAATAACTCTCTGCTCCAATAGTTGTTACAACTATTTTTTTACTTCATCTTCTTCCAAAACAAACTGTCTATCCAACTCAATATTTGGTAATGGGGAGCCAGGAAGAAATTGTATCTTGTGCTCCACTTCATCAATAAAACTTGCACTTATAGAAAACTTGATATTACATTTTTTAGTGACTTTGATATTTGCATCCTTATTCACACATATAATGGATATGGGCTCAGATGATCATGAACCTCCAACCCAAGCTTGATGACCAGATAAATTGATATGAAGTTGGTTTGTGAACCAAAGTTGAATAGAGCATCTACCTTTGTATTTTGACATGGATCTTGATATGGAATAGTTTTTTCAGCTCCTTCTCTTTCTTATGATGAAGGCTACTTATATTTAAATCCTTATGCATTGAGGTGAAGCAAATATTCTCATCCACATCTGAGCTACTCTCTACCTTGTTCTGTGAATCCTTGACTAGCAGGTTCTTCTTCTTGGCATCCTTCTTATGATCAACTCTAGATGTAGCTTTCAAAATTTCTCTTCAATGTGACCATCAATATTGCAATGGTTGTAGTGGTTGTTTGGATCCTTGCATTGATGTGCAATGGCTATCATCTTCTCGTCTTTATGTTTCCACTTCTTCTCCCCTTCTTGGAATATTCTTGGTGGTCTTTATTTATAGAACCACTTGGTTGTCCTTTAGTATGGCCTATGATCTCCAGATATTGTTCTTCCACACATGCCTCATCAATGGTCCTAGGTTTAAATAGCATCACTTGATTTCGCAAATGACTTTGTAGACCCCCCAAATACTTTAGGAGCACATATGGGTTCTTGGGAGAGATACCCAACATTATCGTTGTCTCCTTGAATTCAGCAGTGTAGCCTTGCACACTGTGGCCTTACCTCTACCAAAAGTGATGCATGTTATAGCACAAGTTGTAGGTTGGGAAAATCCTGACCCAACAACAAAGCAAGTGCTACAACTTCATAATCCTACCCCCATTGTCACCTTGATGTAGGTCACGGACTTCAAGGGTGACTAGGTCACTCTAGGGAGGCGATCTCAGTGACCCTAGGGGAAAGAGATGGATATGGATTGAGATGGAAGTGAATCCCCTAGAGGTCAAGTCTAAGTGGACTGAAATGTGGGAAGATATGCCTTGTAAGTCAAGTGATTGTTGCCCCAAAGGTATAGTACTTCTCTGGATGATTGTACCTTCTGAGACACAAGAAAATGCAACCTACAATGATATATGTTAGTATGGACCAGCAAGTTAAGTGTGTTGTCCCTAATTTGCAGCAGTAGATGACAGTTTATATCAGTAATTAAGGCATTCAAATAAGCATGTAAAGAATGAGATCAATCAACAATATTATCAATAAGTATGGCAATCAAGTATGACTGAAAAAATGGCACTTTAAGGCTGAATAAAGAAAGTTGTTATAACATGTATTTTGTGCAGAAAATTGTAGCCTTATGGCTGTATCTTTTAGTCACTTATATCAGAAAATTACACCATCAAAGTATGCCAATAGTTAGCCCAAAATATGCACCCTAGTTAGTAGAGTTAGTGTGCAAAATTTAGGAGCTAGTCTAGGGTTAGTTTAGGAGTTATGGTTAGTAGTTTATCTAGGTTAGGTCAGCCCTAATGGATGTAGGTTTGGGTTTATAAAAGAAATTAAAGTGGTGGGAGAGAGGGGATGCCCTAGTAGGGGAAGACTCCTCTCAATAAGGAAAACCAACTCCATGCAAGAGACCTTTCAAAAGATAAAATTGCATGTTTCCCAAGGCAATGATGTTATATCTCCAATGCAAAAATATATGACTAGTGCCTTTACTATTGGGTTAATGGAGTCAATTAAAGAAAGAGCTAGAGAAGCTACCTCCTTGGGTGTGTAAGCCCATTTACTTCCCAAGGAAAGTTTCTCTAACTAGAGTTTAAGCTAAAAGGGTGTATGTCCTTATACTTCTCTTAGAAAACCCTTGTTCAACCAATAACATGAAGCATAAAATGATGAAGAATATGGTGGGGGTGTATTCCCTTATACTTCCCACCTAGCTCCTAGCACAACAACCCTTGACTTGAAAAGAATGATATCATAAGAGTAAAATACCATGCCAAAATCAAGAAAGATGCTAAGATAATCCACCATAAAAGATAGAAAGAATTCATCCAAGGTTAGCACCTCACTCCTCCATCAACCATTCATCAAGATAGCCATAAACAAGTGCACAAGACACATATAGAGCCAAAGATAGTGAAAATTTCAGACTAATTCTTCTCACAATGAGGGAGAGTTATGTTAAAATGAGATATTATGATCTCGTATTTATACAAAATGTCACCAAGGTGACTTGTCCAAAAATTAAAGGGTAAACCACAATACTAGGGGTCAACAACCTTAATATTTCCCCCTTTAACAAAGTAATATTAAAAAATTCATCTAAAGTTTCATTTTTTGCACAAATAAACCCTAATTTTACATGGACGTCTCCAAAGGACACATGTCAAGCATTTAGACAATCTCCTCATGGTGAAGACCCTCTTCTCCTCAAAATGTTCATGTGTCAATGAGTGGCACCTCACCACCAAGCCCTAACCCCCCTAGGTGATTTCATGCCTCTAGAAGTGACATTTTTCCTCTCCTAGGAAAAGCTTTTGGCATGTGGGGGATAGGCTATGTCATCCAAGTCATCATCAAGGCCTTCCAAGTTTTATCTTTCTCATCCAGAATGTGGGCCCTTGGCATCCAACCTATGGGATTGTAGCCCCATGGAAGCCTAAGCTAGGTGTGTTCTCCCAAAACTATCCACCAACTAGGTCCTGCAAAGACAAATGAGCACGCCCTCCAAGGATCTCAAGTCACAACATCATGATAAGTGAATCCAATAAATAAATGAGCCATCTAAGAATGTGCATCAAAGATCACTATATCAACCAATTAATTTCTCAAAGACATGGTGTGACTTGTCAAGCTTGAATATGGAAGGGTTGAGGAGGTGTCCTATTGGGTAGATATTTCCCTAGGTCAAGGAGAATTTCCAAGAGATCCCTCTCTAAGCCAGGTAAATTGGATGAAGTGGTTGGGGTTAAGACTCAATGGGCATAGGGCTCATGACATACAAGGGGTCGCAGTGTCTCATTCATGGGTTCCTTTGTAGAGAGTGTGTGGTACCTTCGTCTGCAATGCACTTTTTCCAAGCCCAACAATTTCCTTTTATCTTTATTTCTTTCTAGTTTCTTTCAATATATCATAAGGAGATATTGAAGGTCACTTCCCTGGAATGGTGACCATATGATGGCAATGTCACCCACAAACACCTAGTGGAAATGATAAGGTTGGCTTGTGATGAGCCCCCTTTCTCTCATCCATGCTACTGAGAGCCATTACCCTAGTTTGGTGACCAGATAATGGTAAATTCATACCACTAGATATTCATTGACATGATAGGTCGACTTGTGATGAGACCTCCTATCCTTCAAATAACCTTTTAAGCATTCTTTATTATATTGTGGGTCCCCTTTACTCAAATATAAGTGTTTCACTACTTTCTTGGGTGATCCCTAGGTGAAGCATCTAGAAGGTTTATACAAGGCTTTTATCTTTTACCCAACATCAAGCCCTCTAGTCCTTCAGCCCCTTCTTCCCATAGAATGAGGTACAACCCCCTCTTGGGTCAATACACCCTAAAATTCCAAGAGATAAGGAAATGGAGGGGAACAATGATGGAAAGTGGTAAGTATGGTCGGGAATGGTACGATGGCTCTTTAAGGGAGTTCCTAGTAGCAAACCCATCCCCAAGGAAAACCACTTACTAGGGAACAATGTCAACCACTAAGGTGAAGCAAGGCAAAAGGCATAATGTCCAAGCATATATCATGAAATCTAGAGAAATATATGATACAACATACTTAATTGGCTTAAATATTGAAATTATGCTCACCGTAATACTGACTTGTACCTCATGAAGAAGGGCCCACTGCCTTTCGGAAGCCAGTTTATGTGGTGGATGCCATATGAAAATATTTGACCATATGTGATGGTGAGTGGGTTGTCCATCTGTGCAAAAGGGTATTGTTGGTCATGTAGTCTCTCGGTACTCCATATCTGCAACCTGAGGGCCTTGAGACATAATCTCCTTAGTTATCCACAAAATGGGGATAACAATGCCAATGGATCCATTGGTCCTTTACATACCCAATAGGGTAGAACTAAAACTTGATGAGGGTTTTAAAATCCTCCCACTTATTTATTGGAGGATCTCCCTCCAACCTAAGTGTCTCTGTGTGTCTTTCCGACCAATTTATTGCATGGCCCTCTAGCTTCACTCGGGAAAATGAAATGTTCTACTCTTCATCTATATTATGGACACTAAAATACACTTCAATCATTGCAACCAATTATTCAACTAAACAACATCAATCTCACCTTGATAGGGTTTTATGTCCACTTTCACTTCCATTTTCAATAGAGACTATGAAGGAGTGATGGAAATGGAAATTGGTTGTTCTTTCTTGGGCTCTTTCTTGACTCCTTTTCTGGGTCTTCACTATCTCTTGGTTTTTCATCAAATCTAGATTCTTAGTTAAAGCCACCTACAACCTCCCCGAAAGGTTTGAACTTGTTTTCTAGAACCGCCATGAGGAGGGTCGTTTTGCGAGATATATTAGTGAATTTATCTTCCAACCTCACAAATATCTCTTCAACTGCATCTTGGGGTTTGTTATGAATAGACTCATATGTCATGGCTAGGGTTCTACCAATTCCTTCTTAAGTGAATCACTGGACCCTGCAAATTTCCAAAAATACCCCAAAGAAAACTTCTCTAATACCAATATGATATGTAAACTACCATGGATATTCCACTGGCCAAACAAGTTTTCACAACATATCATATAATATTCTGAAATCTTAGATTATGCAATTTATTTCTTTAGATCTCAAATTAATTATTACTAGCTTATTGTTCATATTTATAAAAATAATTGAATATGAAAATGAAATACTAAGCAAATGAACACACCATCCACACAAATGAACACAAGATGTATACTGGGGAGCCCATTATAGGAGAAAACCTAGCTAGAAGGTGAGGCCTACACTCTTCTCCATTTTCTTCAGTAATTAAATGCAAGTACAAATAAAAGGGGCACTCACTATGGAGTTGTCTTTGACACTATGTCTTGAATGGATACTAAATAATCTCCTACCTCCTCTATTATTCTCTCAAAATCCACTCCTTGGATGTTATGCTCAACTATGGAATAATCAAAATACAACATAATGGAACCCCTTCTCTTATTAGTGACCCGGTATTTAACACAACCTGATAACCATCTAGGGTTAGTTTTTTTGCATCCTAAACCCTCAACTAGTGATAGGGTTTTCGACCTTTTAAAATATTCTTTAAAGTCCACATGTGGCTAGCCCCACATGTGTGAGTAATTGGGGTTGACATGGGATCCACTCATACCATGGTGTTCAACTTGTGGGAGGCATAAATTCCCCATACAAGCTTCAATTGAGGTGTATTTTACGTGGTTGGAAAGGTCTCAATGTGTAGAATAGAATTGAGGGGATGGGAGATATGATCACAAAGTTTTGACCCCAAAAAATGTCATTTGATGCCTCAAAATGGTTTTATAAGGTTCTAGAACCGAAATCTCCAAACTAGGACTTGCCGCTAAAATGGGTCGTGCAAGCCAATTCCTCTGATTTTTTCCACCCATAAAATACCAAGATAGATGAAAAATTATATAATGATCCAATCTGGATCACCTTCCTCCACAATCTTTTCTTATATTTTTTTATGATATCTTGATTTATAGAAAAACCTAGGAAGCACATGTGGAAGATGTTGATAAAGCTCTACAACTCCTTAGGGACAACCAATGGTTCCTCAACATTCCAAATGTAATTTTATCATTTTAGACGTAGAATATTTGGTCACATTGTCAGTCAAGACAAGGTGCAAGTGGATCCCAAGAAAATTAAGGCTATGGAAGATTGGTCATGCACTAAGACTCTAAAAAGATTTGGTTGTTTCTTTGGACTTACAAACTATTACAAGAAGTTTGTGAGGAATTGTGGGTGAATCACAACACCCTTAATCATCATTAAAAACAATTCCTTTGTATGGAATAATGTTGCATAGCATGCCTTTTCAGCTTTAAAGGAAGGCATCCATGCTTACTATACCAGTCTTAGTCATGCCCAATTTCACTAATAATTTTGTCTTGGAATGTGATGCTTTGGGTAGAGATATAGGATGTGTGCTTATGAAAGAGGGGTTCCCCTTAGCATTCACTAGTAAACAATGGTGTGATGGGAATTTTGCAAATTCCACCTATGATAAAGAAATGATGGAAATCCTTCATGCAATCAATACTTGGCACCCATATCTCATTAGGAGGCATTTCCAAATCAAAACAAACCATCATATTTTGAAGTATTTTCTAGTACAAATCTTGGCATGATCATAGAAGTGAAAGTGGGTCACTAAGATTCTTGGGTATGATTATGATATCATCTATAAAAATGGTAAAGAGAACTTGGTGGTTGAGGCTTGGTCTAGGAAATATGTGGAGAAGGATCTCTTGTTGCTTTATCTTTACCATACCAGATTCAATTGTAGAATCCAACAAGAATGGTTGGAAAATGACACAATGGTTCAACTCATACAAATAGTTCAGGAGGACACCAATCCCCTAAGGGTTATACTTGGTTGTAGGATACCTTATGGTGTAAAGGGTGTGTTTTTTGGTGTTGAATTATTCTTTAAAATGAAGGGTGTTAGGGGAGTCGCATTCATCCCCTACAACAAGTCACTTTGGATTTCAAAAAACCAACGAACAAGATAAGAATTATTTCTTTTTGAAAGGCATGAAAAAGGACATCCTTACTTTTGTAGTTGGACTTGACACTTTTGAAAGGAAGAAGGATGAAATAGTGAAAACTCCCACGGTATTGAAACCATTGTCAATCCCATCCACTATCTAGACTAAAATTTCCATGGATTTTCTATTAGGCCTCATGAAATAAAGAAACAAATCGGTCATCATAGTGGTAGTCGATTGTCTTTCCAAATATGCTCACTTTTTTTTCTTGCAACACCCATTTACACTCTCCAAAACTTCCTAAGCCTTCATGGATCAATTTTTTAAGTTACAGGGCATGCCCACTTCCATTTTGTTGGATCGTGAACCTGCCTTCACCTACAAATTTTAGTAAAAGTTGTTTAAACTACAAGGAACAAAATTAAACATGAGAACAACTTATCATCCTCAAAACGATGGTTAGACTAAGGTGGTCAACAAATTTTTGGAGACCTAGTTACAATATTTTGTCACAAACTGACAGAACCAATGGGTTCAATGGCTACCCCTTGTTGAATGGTAGTTCATCATTACTTAGCATAGCACCACCAAAATGACACCTTATGAAATTTTATATGGCCAACAACCTACTTCAATTGTTTCCTATATACCAAGTACATCCAAGGTTTAGGAATTGGATCATGCAACTAACACCAAAATAGTCATTGCACATACACTTAAGGATAATCTATATTTGGCTCAAAAATGAATGAAAAAATGATACAGGAGCATCGTCGGCAAGAACACATGGAGAGACAACTCAGCACCTTAGTGCACCTTGGAATCAATTTGGAATCTTAAACGATGGTGTTTTTCTGCAAATCTCTTCTTTACTGATTGAAAACTGAAGAAGATCAAAATTCTTGTGAGAAAATGATCATGAATGATCTGGGAGTTTCACTCCTAGAGTTTAATGTAACAATTCTTAAGGGGTATTTATCTTCTTTCGAGAAGATAGGTAGTCAGAGGGAACCCTAGGAACCTTCTTGTATATGTAGATGCATTGTATGCCCGAAGGAGGCTGCTAGAGGAGTATTGTTACTGAATAGGAGGTAGTTGCAAGTTAGTTAGAAATCATCAGAGGAGGAAATAGGAGATAGAATAGTTCTTTGAGGGAGATTGAGAGACTTGAGACTCTGTTACAGTCCAGCCTGCACATATTGTAATCAGACATTCATCTTAATAGAAAGAAAGCAGTTTTTCCTGCATATGAACTTTTTGTGTGTTTATGTGTATCTAATGAATGTTATCTATGTGTGTTTATGTATGTTGTAGATGCATGATAGGTTTCATATGCAGTAGGAAGATATACTTATTTATCTTTTTTGAGTTTGAAATATCATTATGGGTTCTTTAGGTTGTGCAAGGAGTGCACAACCGAACATTGGAAGTTTTGTAGCCAATGGAAGGAGTGCGCATCAGAACTCTGTGGAGTCAAAAAGAACATGTTAGGAGGGCGCACCAAAGTGATCACGACTCAGGGGAAGCCTCTAGGTTGTTGAATACCTTAGAGGAGAAACTATGTAGAGGAATCACGAAGAGACAGAGTCACTAAGAACTCTGTAGAACTCTGTTAGGCGGGCATCAAGCAGGTGAAAGTGTGCATAAAGAGAACTCTCTATCAAGTTAAAGGAGAAGAATATCGAAGAAAGATATTCACCGAGTTACTGGATACTCAGGAGGAATACCTGTGCAAGGAGTGCACCAGGCCAACACTTAGAAAAGACATTGAAGGAAGAAGTCTGAAGGCTCAGTCGAGCGCAAGGAGTACGCAGAGGCGAACTTGTTCAAGTTCGAAAGCTTAGGAGAATGTTGAGTTTCCAAGAGGGAACCAGAAAAGTCCTTTGAAGGAAGAAAAAGGGTCAATACCCTTTAGATTTTTGATACATTTTGACACTCAGAAGAGATAGCATGAGGAGCACGTAGAAGTGAAATTATTCCAATATTCACAAGCTTGGGAGGAATAGTGCAAGTTTGCACGCAGAGCATAAGTGTGTGCCAGAGTCGAGGATAATCTTCATTGTCAAAGCTCAGGAGGAAAAGTGGAGTTGAGACCCTTTCAACCGGTTTCATAGGAGAAGTTGATCCATATTTATGTAGGAGCACAATGAAATACAGAAATACACATAAACACAGAGATGCAACGGAAATAAGACTTCATTTCATTAATAACAAATGACTGAAAAATGCTTACAGACAGAATGGAAATAAACTAGCTAGGGCGTTGGTAGCTTATCTCTGAGAAGAGATGTGGTGGCTACTAGCCTCTCAAATGCATGTTACAATGAGGCTCGAAGGCCTATATATTACTGAGAAACAATGGAAAACCCTAAACATCCAAAAACCTAACCCTAGGATATGAAACGCCAGAATATGGGCCCCGTTGGGGTAAATTGGTACATCAATTTCTCGGGGTCGTAACTTTGGCATACTATATCCGTTTGACACACATGATACATCGTTAGAAAGATCTATCCGAGGACTACACTGCTAATCGAAAATATTGAGTCTATAAAAAACTCATATTCACCGCAGCATTCATGCCCAAAAAATGTCGTTTAGGGCCTCAAAATAGCTCCGGAAGTTCAAGACCCGAATAACTGCTAAAAATAGTAAATTGTGCTACAATTAAGGAAACTGAAAAACTGAAAGAAACAATGGTGTGGGTCCAAGTGGAATAGGTGGGTGGCCACCAATATCCACCTGGATCAGTCCTCCCCCCTTAGGAAGCAATGGTCCCCATTGCGTTGAGTTCCTCCATGAGATGAGGAAACTTCTTGTGAACTTGGTCTTTGGTGAGCCACTTTCCCTGGTGAAGGAGTTGGCCTGCTTTGACAACTCGATATAGCTAGATCCTCTGTTGGTGAGTGTTCGTGACCTGTGTATCCATAATTCGATCAGTTGTGGCTTGTTCCATGCAATCTGGGTTTAACTCTGTTGGTGTGAGTTGTTCTTCCATGTCGGATGTGTCTAGTAGAGGTGGAAAGTAGGGTCGAAGAAGGTCCACATTGAACACTGGGTGCAGAAGAAGGAATGGTGGAATACCGAGCTCAAAGGCATTGTCCCCTACATCCTTGGTGATGGTGTATGTCCCATATCAAAGTGGGTGAATCTTGCTGTAGGGTCCAACGAGGCGCTCCTTTTGCAAATGTAGCCACACTTTGTTGCCCACCTGGAAGTTGTGTGGCACCCGATGTTGATCATGTCGTTGCTTGTATTTAGTATTGGATCTGTCC
>SNQJ01S0001100.1:58967-81977 GCA_010110895.2 Picea sitchensis
TCCTTATTGGATGGTTTTTCAGGGTACAACCAAGTACTGATGTCTCCTCCAGACCAACTTAAAACTACCTTCCGCACTCCATGGGGCACCTACGCTTATCGGAAAATGCCCTTTGGACTGATTAATGCCGGTGCCACTTTCCAGAGAGCGATGGACATCGCTTTCCGAGGCTTAATCAATCAATCCATCGTAGTTTACTTAGATGATGTTATTGTATTTTCCAAAAATAAAACTGATCATCTATCTCATTTAAGAGCCGTTCTATAGAGATGTCGTAAGTACGACATTTCCTTGAATCCTAAAAAATCTATCTTCGCAGTAGAACAAGGTAAACTCTTAGGATTTATTATGTCAAGAAAAGGGATGATTATCGACCCTGAAAGGACTCAAGTCATCTCGAAACTTCCCCCTCCCTCATCCAAAAATTCTATGCAGTCTTTCTTAGGCCAGCTAAACTTTGTCAGGAGATTCGTCCCCAGTTTTTCAGAAATGGTGAGACCTTTACAGAATTTAATTAAGAAAGACACACAATATCATTGGGGACCCTTAGAAAACCAAGCTTTTAATTCAATAAAAAAGGCCATAATAGACGCTCCTTCTCTCACGAGCCCCGAATTTTTGCAAGACTTCACGCTCTACACTTTTTCTTCTGACCGCTCCTACGCTGCTGTCCTAACTCAAAAGAACGCTGTAAAGAACGAAGTCCCAATTGCCTTTATGAGCTCTGCTTTCAAAGGTGCGGAACTTAACTACCTAGCAGTAGATCAGCAAGCCTACACTGTTTTCAAAGTAGTCAAGAACTTCTGATCTTATCTTTTGAAATCTAGGACGAAAATTATTGTCCCTTACCCAACCGTCAGAAATCTGTTAGTACAGAAAGAACTAGGTGAAAAGAGGGCGAACTGGGTTACCTCCTTACAGGAGTATGACATAGAAATCACCCTAGCTCAAATAGTGAGAGGCCAAGGGCTATGCAAGTTAGTCGCTGACTCAGCAGTAGGACAACAAGAAGAAAACGATATATCAAACCCATGACAACACGATCAAAATTCAATCTGCTGTGCACAAAACTCTGTCAGTCCCTGGTATGATGATATAAAATTCTATCTTGAACATGGGTCAGCCCCCCGTCACCTTGATCCCACTAAAATAAGAGCGTTAATATTAAAATCTGCCTCCTTTCAGTTGATTAATGGTATTCTATTTTGTCAAAATTTTGATGGAATACCAATGCGTTGTCTTGAGAAAGATGAAGTAGAAAAGGTCTTACTAGAATTGCACGCAGGAGAAGCTGGTGGGCATTTTGGTGGGGACACCACTACCCATAAAATTTTAAGAGATGGTTATTACTGGCCCACACTTTTTAGAGATGCTCATGCCTTGTGTCACAAGTGTATTATTTGTCAAAAAGCATCCGGGCGGATACAGAAACCAGCCTTTCCTTTACAGCCTGTCTCAGTAGACTCCCCTTTTCAGCAGTGGGGTCTTGATATTATAGGTCCAATCAATCCGCCATCCTCATAGCAGCATACGTTTATCATAAAAACCACAGATTACTTCACCAGGTGGTCTGAAGCTGCCACATTAAGAACTATGAATGTCAGTCAGGTAATTGCCTTTTTAAATTCAAATATTATTACTCGTTTTGGTATCCCTGACTGCTTAGTATTCGATAACGCTTCTTATTTTCCGTCTCTTGAGATGAGCGAGTTCGCTCTAGAAAAGGGAATTAAATTGAAGTATTCTGTCAGCTACTACCCCCAGGGCAATGGATTGGCAGAATCAACTAATAAGAATCTGATTAAAATCATCAAGAGAACGGTAGCTGAAAATCACAAAAATTGGCATAATGCACTATTAAACGCAATCTGGGATGATAGAGTAATGCCAAAAATTGTTGTAGGTAACTCTCCCTTCTTTCTCGTTTATGGTAGAGAAGCAATTCTGCCACCACATATTCTTCTTCCCTCACTACAACTTTCACAAAAAATACAAGAAGAAGACTACCCCCCTTTGGAGAATCGAATCAACGCTTTAATGAAGCTAGAAGAGGTAAGGGCTCAAGCTAAACATAAGTTAGATCAACATTAACTAGTGGTCAAAAGCTGGTTTGATTCCAACTCTGCCTCTGATAGGAACTTCGAAGTAGGTGACCTTGTCTTGAAATGGGACAAACCGCATGAGGGGAAGGGAGAACATACGAAGTTTCAGAACTTATGGCTAAGACCGTTTGTAATTGCTGAGAAATTGGGTCCCAGCTCTTTCTGATTACAAAATCTAGAGGGATAGACAAACACCTATCTGGTGAATGGCCAAGCTCTGAAAAGATATTTCGCTTGATGACAACCCTGTGTATACTGTGTAAATATTTTTCTTCTGTTTTCTTTTCTTTTGCTGTTTTGGTTTTGGTTTTTCCTTACACTTATCAGTTTTTCCTTTACACATACCTGCATTTGAACTGTTCAGACAAAGAAAACAGAAAACTCTTTCTCTAAAATGACTGCTGAAAAATTATCTAAACATCAAGTATAATGTACTTCTGAAATTTACAACCATGATTGAGAAAAGATTTTTATTTGAAAGAAGTTTATTGATTTCAATCTGTAAGTAAATCCTGTCACGATCATCCATTATCTTCTTACGCTGTCCCTGTTCCTTAAGGGAATGACTCAGAAGATGTCTCCCTGCCTTAGAAGGTCGGTTTTGTAAACAAACCATCTCTGAATCTTAATGAAGGACAGTTTTAAAAATGCTTTCAAGGTCTGTAAAAATATGTCTAAAATATCATAATTTTCAGCGTCACCCCGCTCAATTTTATATCTTTAAAAAACTAAATAAATCATTAAAAGAGCTGTGGGAAGTGCTTGTAAACCCGCCGAGATGCTGAACAGGTCTGCTGGCAGCGGGTAAATACATGCATGATGCCAAGACAACTTCGCCGGGGTACTGAACAGGCTCGCTGGCAGCGAAGCAATGTCGGGTATATGAAAATTCACAAATATGGAATCTCTTGACCTTAAAATGTCCTTTATTATGATCTGGAACTTCTTGGCAGGATATGGATGTCAGAGTGGGTTAAATGGAAACCCTGTCGAGGCTATGGACACCTGCTGGCAGCAGTGGCTCTGTCAATAGTATTGGAGATTTATCTTTAATATCATGACTTGCTTGTCTTAAGACTGTTATCAGTTTTCATCTTTTTAGCGCAGCTGGAATCTTTGATTAATGATGATGTTTAAACAATTTTCTGGTTGTTTTTGAGTTAGAATTATTCTCATTATCATAATATGGATTTGTTCTTTTGGCAGAGATAACTACTTCTACCAGTCTGTCACCATTGTTGGCAGCCATTTTTCATTTTTATCTTTTCCTTATAAGCTGCCTACACAAGGGTTTTGAACCCTAAATACTTGTCATAATTCTTGAAAACAAAACGACACTATCATCTTGCACTATTCGCATGCCTGCCTTTCGTTTTCATTTTCACGACTGCAAGCATGAAAATCTTGAGTTGGAAGTCATGTCGATCGCATTAAATTCATCCTTCGATTGTTATGAATACCCTTGTTCATGTGGTCATTTCACCTTTAATGGTTATACATGGGTCAAAACACCAAACCTTTATTTACTTTGCATGTTTATAGATAAGATTTAAATTTATAAATTCATGATGCAATGATTTTTGGTGTCTTTGATTAAATCCTTGATACAATGGTGGTATGATATTCTATTGTTTTTTATCAAATCCTTTGTGTAATGGTTTCATACAAACGCATACATTTTATGATCAAATCTCTGGTGCTATATTCAAAATTTTATTTTGTTTTAAATCATACAAATGCTATTGTATGATCAAACATTCAGATCGACTTGTCATGGTTTCCAATGGTTATTTGTTTGGCATGTCATTTATATTGCTTTTAACATACACCAATAGTGATTTGAATCACCAAAGTACCGTCGATTGTACATGTCGAAATGACTGTTTCACATGCTTTTATTTCACTCCACCACCCGCGCACGTATAGGAATTAATGTCTGCCTTGTATCTCGGGCTACCTCTGTTAGTTTTGGGGAAACCTATGAGCATTTGGTCCTGTTTCTACCTTGTCCAGCCCCCTCCCCATTTACCCCAACTGTGTGCTCTCTCCTATGGCCCCTGTGGTGTGCATAGAAACTAATGGCGTCCAAACGCTGATTTTATTTGACAATGCTCGTGAGGACTTGGACAAGGTTTCAACTTCACGGTTTCCCAACAATTTTCCCTCACATTCGATGGATGTAGGGCCAAGGTTGGAGATATCCAACTTGAATTAAACGAGGATTTCCTCAGCTCAGCTACAAGTTTTCCAGTTAAAGGGTAGAGGTGGTTTAAGAATTCGAAGGTAGATGAAGTGCCATGGCCGCTCCTGTTTACATCAAGGAAAATTGTCAGTTGTGACAGAGGTATGCCAGTCACTTCCCTTAAGTCTAGGTGGCATGATTTATTGGCCATTGTTAAGCAATTCGTGACTTGCGAAGGTCGTTATGGTTTAGTGTTTCTTTACCATCTCCAGTTTCTTATGAATTTCATGGATTTCCCTTTGAATATGCCTCACTACCTCCTACACAGTCTGTATAAAATGTCTAAACGATTTAAGAGGGAAAAGGCTGATTCCAGCCTTTTCCATCACTGTTTGATCAAAATCGTTATTGTCCATCATTTGAGGCTGAGTGGTGACTGTTGGCAAGCTTTCCTATCAAGGAATGGCTTTGCCACTCCTGAATGTGTTCAAGTGGACAAGACCGTGGTCACTGAAACCCTTGTTGGGCTTGTCATGCCACCTCCTACCCTTCTACCCGCTGTCAAACCCTCGACCTACCTGATGCCATGCCTAATTCATGTTCGAAAGACAATGCTAAGACTATTAAGAGGCCTGCAAGAAAAAAGGGCAAGGGTAATACAGATGTCAACAACAGGGGAAAGAAAGCTGCACGCTGGGTGTTTAGGTGCGTTCAGAATAAGCCCAAACAAAACACAGACCATAATCCTATTGTTTTGAGTGAAGATTCAGACTCTGAGATTGAACGCTTTTTGACTGAGGAATACCCATACTCTCATGGCCTCTGTTCTGTCGAACCCTATGACTACATTTCCAATCTTCCACCGTGCCTCGAGGATGACCCTAACTTCCCCAGAATTAAGTTTGACAGTGGAACCCCTGGTAATTTAAAAGAACCCTCACCTGTAGTGACTCGTCCTGATCAACAACAGTGCACTCAATGCAACTCTTGTCTTGAACGATACTACATAGATGTCTCTCTGTTGCAATCCAAAATTAAGTCCTTGGAGGACCGGGTGACTGTGTTGTCTAAGGAGAATGATAGGCTGCAAGCTTACGATAAGAAGCAAAAGACCACGGGTTCTATCGTGTTCAGAAATGTTGAGGCAGCTACTGTCTTTGTTAACTCAAAGTTATCCTGACCAAATCGTATCTCTACAGCCAAGGTATGTTATTTCAACAATGTTTTAGAACGATTCTGTTTACTTCGAATTACCAAGAATGATTTCGTTTTGAATTGTGTTTGCATTGAATCAGTACAAAAGATTTGTTTGCTAAGATTGAATATACCTCTATTTTGATTGAATCGATTTAATACGATTTTGTTGTTCTTGAATTAGTATAAACGATTGAATTGGCTCCGAGTTAGTTTGATATAGTTCTATTTTGTTTGATTCAAAAACGATTCTGTTTGTTTTGAATTAGCATAGTCGATTATGTTGGCGTTGATTTGATTGCTAAATCGAATACAGTTCTATTTGGATTGAACCGATTTAACACGATTTTGTTGTCCTTGAATTAACATAAACGATTGTATTCGTTTTGAATTAGTAACAAAAGAATTGTTTGATAGAACGCATGCATTCCTGTTACCATTCGATTAATGCAATACGATTCTGTTAGTTTTTAATTGGCATAAAAGATTTGGTTAGTTTTAGTGTGAATGATTGGCTTTGTTTTGAATTAGTAATTAAGAGTTGTTTGATTCACCGTATACATTTCTATTACCATTTGGATTAATTTAAAATGATTTGGTTTGTAAATATGACCAGCTACAAAATCGTGAGATTCTGTAGCTAGTCATAAAAGTTGGATTTTTGTTGATTTTACAACTGAACACTATCTAAAACTTGTTTATTCTTATCCATCTACAGGTACACACGAATTTCAATGGGAATTGGATCTGCTGTGGCAATTTTAGAACATGCTTTTGTTTCACAGTTTTTGGTTTAGGTTATTAGTCTTAGTTAGAAATAGAGATTTGGGAGATTGTTCCCATATTTTTTGCAAACAGTTTTTGATAATTCCCACAGGGATGTTTTACCCTGTGGCCTTTATATACTCATTATTTTTTGTAAACAACCCATCACTGTTGGGAGAACAAAGACTATGGACTTATGATGATACAGACTCAGATAGAAGTGGATCTGTTGTACGGATTTAGCTTCAATTTATCTTACTTTTGTTCAAGTCTGTGTGCATTTTAATTTGTAATCAAGTTATTGACTACTTTAGATCTCAAGATTTGTTACAGGTTGATGTGTCATGATTTAAATTCTGTCCATATTTGATGTATCTCATTTTACTCACAACAATTACTCTGTTTGAATTTAATGAATAGAAGGTTTATCTTCTTTGTTAAATGAACGGTTATGTACAAATCTTCGCACTGGGATTTATCTAATGTGATGATCTGTGAACTATAAGATTGTTGTTGTTTTATGTCTTGTTTGTTTTGTCATTCGTATTCAAAGAGCATTGCTTCTTCCTATTTACAAGAAGCTTGTGAAAAATCTCGTGCGGATTTCTCCCATCAAATAGCTAAATCGAGTGCAGTGAAAAGGACAAATAGGAAGCGTTACTTCAGGTCAGTTTGTTATTTGCAATTTAGTAGTGAAATAAATTCGAGAACTCTCAGTAGTTTAGATAGATATATAGTACAGATTGTTATCTTAATTGCTTAGCTTAGTTAGTTTTCATTTCACTTCTTTCACATAAAAGTTATAAAAATCGAAAAATAATAGCTTAGCTGTCATAAGATAATTTACACATGATTTTTTTTGTAAATTTAGATCAAAATTTGTATTCTATAAATACTGCACATATATAATTGAGATTTAATTATGTTGATAGCTGAACATTTAAATAAGTAGAATTATTGTTTTATGATATTAGTTAGTAAACTTTATATATATGTTTTAGATTTGTATATAGTTTGTTGTAGTTGCTTCTTTTCACTTAGATTAGTTTCTTTAGCTTAGTTTTTCTTTCATTTTCCTAGGACTTAGATCGACCAACCGAGTCGCTAAACCCGTCGGAGTGGATCATTCCAAACGGCTTGGGTTATTTAGACAACCCCGGACCGGATCCACCCCTCCAATTGACGAGCGGTCAATTTCGCCCATCAACAAGACTCTGCATTGATTATTGTCAATTGAACAAGGAAACGATCAAGAATCAATATCCGTTGCCAATGATTGATGATCTGTTTGATCATATGAAGGGTGCGGCGGTGTTTTCAAAGATTGAATTGAGATCAGGGTATTTGATCCGAATGGATCTCTACACGTGAAAGAACTTTGTAATTTGCGCCATGTTGATTTTAAGGTGGCGAAAAAAGTGTTTAAGTGACTCTTTCTTGAGTTTTATTTCTCACGCATTTAATTATGCATTTGTGGGAAAAATACTTCATGCATTTTTCATATTAGTTTGATTAATGCTTTTATGAAGTGCTCATGCATTTTATGATCTTTAATAACTCATACATTATTATTATTCACTTGTAATTAAAATGATTAATATTTGTGAGAGAAAATTTGTCTCACATATTATTCATTTATTAATTATGGAAATTTGTTTTCATGTGAGAAACCACCTCACACCAATTTGCCATTTTCTTCTCAATTGTAGGTTGAGAGAATCAAGGGCATGGTTGGACAGTCTTTGGGTAGTTTTGAGACTTTTCCATTTTGAGCCTAAGATGGTTGAAGATCCTACTTTTAAGGATCTTGTTTTTCCTTCTTTGTAATCAGATCCTACAATTGTGGATCTTGTAATTAATGCTCTTAGTTGGAGAGTGAGTAAGGAAAAACTATATATATTCCTTATGTGAGCCATGTTGAAAGGAAGGAGAAGAGAGGAAAGAGTGCTTAGATATTGAAAGCCATAGTGCTGAGCTAATGAAGAGCCATAGTCCTTGAATGTAAGAGAGTTTTGAGAGCTCACTTTGAAGAAGGAATAGAAGATTTGCATTCCAGTTGGAGAAGGTCCGGAGACGTAGCCCCATAAGTGGAGGGGTGAACTCCGTTATCAACATTGGTTATCTCTCTCTTATTTGCCTTCATGTGCTTTTATACTCTATTCTATGTTCATTTACTTAGGTTGATGTGTTTTAATGCATTATGATAAATGAACTAATATGCTCAATAAAACCTGTATAAGCCATAGTCAATTTAAAGATCCTCACATTGTAAAAATTTGGGAGAGTAGTACTCAACCCGTTTATGGATCAGTATCACCAGTTACAGATCAAGGAGGATGACGCCCCTAAGATCGCCTTTAAGACTAGGTTTGGACATTACGAGTTTACTGTTTTACCTTTTGGACTGACGAATGCCTCAGGGGTATTTATGAGTTTGATGAACGAGGTGTTCTGATAATACTTGGACAAGGTCGTCCAAGTATTCATTGACGATATTTTGATTTACTGTCAAACGATGGAGGATCATGACGAGCACTTGTGCTTGGTACTACAGTGTCTGCAAGAGAACAAATTGTATGGGAAATTGTCTAAATGCTCATTTTATCAATTGAAGATTCACTACTTAGGGCATGTCATCTCCGACGAAGGTATTTTCGTGGATCCAAAAAAGGTCAAGGCTATTATGGAATGGCCTGCACCAACGAATGTCCTGGAAGTGAGTAGTTTCATGGGTTTAGCGGGATACTATCGACACTTCGTCGAGGAATTTTCGAAGATAGCAAATATGATTAAATAATTGCAGAAGAAGAACACAAATTTTTCTTGTACTGAGAAATGTGCGGAATCATTTCAGAGGCTCAAGGATATGTTGACGACAACACCAATACTAAAGGTCCCTGACATGGACGCAGAATTCTTAGTATGCACTGGCACATCCAAGGAAGGCTTAGGCAGAGTCTTGATGCAAGACGGTCGAGTGATCTCTTACATCTCGAGGAAGTTGAGAAGGCATGAGGAGAACTATGCGACGCACAATTTGGAGTTGTTAGCCATTGTTTATGTCTTGAGAGTTTGGAAACACTACCTTATTAGATGGAAATTCAAACTAAAAATGGACCACTGTGGACTACAACACATCTTTATGCAAAGTAACCTGAATGTGCGACAACGACGTTGGTACAAATTGCTTAGCGAGTACGATTTAGAGATTACTTACATAAAGGGATCAATGAACAGAGTGGCTGATGCGTTGAGTTGGAGACCGCACATATTTTCGGTTATGCCTCTTTAGACGAATCTACATGAAATGATTATAACTTTACAACACGACAATGACTGGTACAAAGAGGTCAAGGATTTTATCAGACAAAACACAATGATGGTACCAATATTTGAAGGATTTACATTGGACAATGATGTATTATTTAGATTTAAAAATTGAATTTACATACCATCGAACGACGAGTTGAAGAGTTTGATCCTAAACGAGGCTCACAGAGCAGTGTACATGGATCATCCTGGAGTCACAAAGATGAGGGTAGACCTTAGACCCTTATTCTTCTAGAAAGGAATGAAGGAAGACATAGTCAACTATGTGGAAAGATGTATATAATTTCAGCAGGTGAAGGCTGAACATAGACATCCTGCACGATTACTACAACCACACACTATTCCAAAATCGAAATGGGAGGTCATTTCGATGGATTTCATTGTTGTATTTCCACTGACAGCAAGGAGACACGACTCAATTTTTGTGGTAGTCGACACTCTGACAAAGAGTGCTCATTTTATTCCTGTACATACGATGTATCAGGCACCTGACATAACTAGAGTTTTCATCAGTGAGTTTGTGAGACTGCATGGCATGCCTAAGAGGATTATATCTGATCAAGGATCGATGTTTACTAGACAATTTTGGACTAGTTTCCAAGAGGCCTTGGGAACCCAACTTAACTTTAGTACTGCGTATCACCCAGAGGCAGATGGGTAGACCGAACGAAAAAAAAAATCTTGGAGGAAATGTTGCGTATGTACGTGATGGACCAACAAAAGCGTTGGGAAGAATTCTTGCCACTGGTAGAATTTGCTTACAACAACAGTTATCAAGGCACCATTAAGATGACACCTTTCGAGTTTCTTTATGGGTGACCATGTCATATGCCTTTGAGTTGGGATCAGCTTGAGGATAGGGTCATGGTAGGGCCAAAAACGATCCAAGAAATGGGAGATCACATGCAAACAATAAGACAAAGGATCAAGGAAGCGCAGGATCGGTAGAAGAGTTATGCTGATGCGCATCGTGTTGATCATAGTTACGAAGTTGGCGATCGAGTCTTCTTGCGGGTGAAACCGCATAAGAGTTCGATCAAGTTTGGAAAGGCTGCTAAACTCTCTCCTAGGTTTGTGGGACATTTCAATATTGTGGAAAGGAAGGGGCCCGTGGCCTATCGACTAGCCTTGCCTGATTCTTTGAGGCATATGCATGATGTTTTTCATGTACCTATTTTGAGACATTATATTAGTGATCCTACACATGTTATTGACATGAGTTACTTGCAATTATCTAACAAGGGTTCACTCATGGCTGAACCAATCCGCATCCTGGACCATCGCATTCGACAACTACAACATTGAATCATAGATTAGGTCAAGGTCCATTGGGACAACTATAGTCCACTCTCGACGACCTAGGAGGATGCATATGGTATGCATCAACAATTTTCATTTTTGTTTGATAGGTAGAATTATGATACTGTGATACACTTTATTTCGGCACTTATATACTGTGAAACTTCAGGACGAAGTTTAGACCAAGAGGGGGTGTATGTAACATCCCGCTCTTGCGTGCACTGAGTGAAATTATTCTTTGAGGACACTTATTTGCAAGTGATCCGGGTTATTATATCTATTGGTCGTTTTGATTATGATTATGAGATATTATGGATTTGATGATATGTTATTTGGTTGTATTACACAGACATGTGCTATTGACTGGGTTCTCCTGAGTGTATAGGATTTTGGACCTCAAGGATGAAGAGGCATCAATGAAACCCCTTGGACTCCGGATCGAGTCAGGGAGTGGATTTTTGGGTTGAATATTGTTGATATGACATATGTACATATGATTAGATGTTATGATGATTGATTATTATTGCTAACATGATTCGTTGATGGATGCAGGATGACAATAGCTTGCCAAACAAACTCACATGTGGAGTAGAGGGGTCATGCAAGAAAACCAGAGACTTTGAGGGAGAGGTGTGGCAACAAGCCTTCCACAACCTACTATCACTCCCGCTTTGGCTCGAACTGTAGTTAACGATTTCCTAGTTCGAGTAGACCCACGATGCCGTGAGGGAAGACTGTTTGTAGTCATTCACGATGATTCTAAGGGGCACACAATAAGGTAGGCACCTTATTCCTTAGAGGCCCTTAGTCTCCCACAAGATCAACTGGATGAGTATTGACTCCAGGGGTTTTCGACGTCTACCAAAGTCAGTCAAGAGGCGAGTGGCACCCTTGAAGCACGTAGTGCATCCTTAAGGGCACGTCGTGCAAGGAAAACAGAAAGAGGTGAGTGGCACCCTTGGAGCACCTAGAGCGTACCGAAGGGCACATCGTGATTTTAACTGGTAAGTGAATAAACCTATATGACCTTAAAATGAATGATGTTATAAGTAAGATTTAAAAATAATTTCCCTAATAAAAATGTCGCCCAACCTAGTGAAATTAAAATCTAGGTCTAAGTAGAACATGTTGTAAAAATAATAATAATAATAACAAATAAACATGTAACAAGAAGGGGGGTAAGAAATTCAAATTTATTTATTAAATTCAAAATTATAATGGAGGATTAAAATTTTAAAAAGGGAAATGGTTGTTTTTATCTATTTTTGCTAATTTAATTTTAGTGAAAAAAAGAAAAAAAGAAAAAGAAAAGAGGGTAAATGGTTGTTTCATCTACACTTGCTAAATTAATTTTTAGTTAAAAAGGAAAAAGAGGGAAACTTAAAAGAAATAGGAAACTTAAAGAAAAAGGGGAAACCTAAAGAAAAAGGGAAACATAAAGAAAAAGATGAATGTCTAACTTAGTAAGGAATCTTGCCCTGAGAACTTGCTATTTATGAAATCAACTAGGAATTAAGTAAGGCGTAAGTCATTTAAGATTTGTAAGGGAATATTGGGACACCAAAGAGTGTTTTTAGGAATGATTTTAGGTGGGTGAGGGAAATAGGAATAATTAATTAATTAATTAATAAAATTGATTTTCTGGTGCAACTAGGGGATGGGTGACATGTCTACGGGGTTTTGTTTTTCCTAATTAATTAAATGAATAAGGAATTTAATGAGAATTTGGGAAACTAATTACTTAAAAAATCTATAAAAAGGATGAAGGAGGAGGAGTATGGATATCATCTTTTTGCGTAACATTACACTCCTGGATTTTTCCTTGAATGAAGTTTTTCTTGTGGGAGTTGGGATACCCAACTCGGGTAATGAGTGGTAGCTCGACCTTGCGAGGTGGGATGGGTGCTAGCAGTTCTCTGGTATTGTGTGCGTGGCCCATTTGCACCTTAGGGGGCTCAGGGGAAAGAAGAGTACTCGTAGCGTTGGATGGGAGGTACTAGTGAGGTCACATCAGTTGGCAAGCGGGAGCTGGACGGAGCACGCAGGGGACAACGACTCAGAGCTTTTGCATTTGGCTACGGTACGCATGCATATATTTTTGAATGATAGTTTCATATTGTTCCTTCTCTTTCATTACTATACTTTTATTGTGTAAAGATTATGTTTTATTTAACGTTTTATGATCAAATAACTTAAAGTCATCCCAACCTTATGCTCACTATATTTTGATTTGATTCCCTTGGTGAACCCAAAATCTGATTTCTATGCCTTCTCTGTGATTGTTTTATTGATTATTACGAAGAAATTTGTGTTTTTCCCTTATCCCTTTAGTTATTAGTCTGTTCCTAAGTAGTCGGCCAGGAACCAAATTGATGGTCGTCACTCTGGTGTTTAAAGACCTATAGATTCAAATGCCCTGCTTTCCTGTGCATGGATAATAAGTGAAGGATAAATTTCACCCAACTATCTATCCCTTACTAATCTCGACGTTTTTCTCTTATGATTAACCCATGATCTTTGCGTTTTCTTGTGAATGAGTATCTCCACGTCTTAATTGATTAAAAATTCAATTTTCTCTGCATTTTTAATTGCTTAATCCTTGGTAAATCTCTGCGTTTTTTATTATGTCCAACATTGAGGAATGTTTAAAATCTGCATTGAGTGATTAATATTGAAGGATTAATATCTAAACAAATATTTTCCATCGAATCGTTTTACCCAACTGTTTTACCCAGAATCATTTTGAAGGATCATTGCTTGTGTTCGAATCCCCTTCTTGAACTCGAATCATTTTTTTTTTACCCAACAAATTTGTTTACATCGATTTATTTCTGGATGATTTCTCTTCTTGGCTTGTTAATGAAAGCGATTTGAACATCATCATTTACACGTCTCTCACACTATGAAATCCGTGGCTCATTACACAACATTCAACACGATTTTTCTGGGCATATTACTCAGCATTCAACCATGATTTGTCTTGGCATTTTTACACAGAGATTAACCATTTTTACACAACCACATATTTACTAGGCAACATTATCGTTGGGCAGCGAATTTAATTCTTGGCAATTTTAACTTGGTGGTTTTTAACTCAGCGTTTTACCACTGTGATTTTTCTAACTCAGTGATTTCATATCTTTATTAAATTATTAAATTGTTAGAATTCAATATCGTTATCGAATAGCATTCAATATTCATTGTCAGTAAATATATTTGACAACAAATTAATATATATCTACAAACATATATAAATATGACAACGTTATGTTTTATTTGCTCCATGATTTCATCTGTATTTATTCCAACATTTTCATTTATTTACCTTGTGATTTTAATATGTATTGACTGCAAATTACCCATATCTAATGGATAATGATTTAATTGCATTATTGTTGTGCATGACAACGAATTCCTGCAACGATTTTATGATAGCGATTTTCATTTGTGATAGCGAACTCATATGGTAGTTTATGATAGCGATTACTGTAATTTTATAGAGTTAAATTTCTCCCTTGAAATGTAATTCAACATCTATACATTTACTCAACGATTTTAGTAACATTTACCCAACATATCATGTTATATAAGACCCAACATATCATTGTAACCCCCAACGATATCATTATAATTATCATAGATAGAGATATCATTATAATTATCATAGATAGCAATATCATTATTATAATCATCATCGATAAAGTTTTTATGATGTTAATTCCCGTGTTTTGAATATGGAAAATTCCCTGAGTTTTTAATTTGAATGACAACGAATTCAACCAACATTCTTGACTGCATTTTTAATAAGAGAATGACTACGTTTTTAATTTGAATGACAACGAAATCACCCAACATTCTTGACTGCATTTTTAATTTGAATTTCAACAAATTTACTTTATCACATAGACAACGAATTTACATTATCACATTGAATGATAACGATTTATTAGACTCTGCGATTTCCAATTTTTGACAACGATCTATTTTGCTTCTACGTTTTGATTTGCAAATGGAATAACATTTTTATTTAGTCAACAATGTCGAATATTTAATAAGCAATGTAGATCACTTTTTAATGCTAAGTAGTTCACTTATTTTAATGGACAATGTGTATTTGTTGACAAGCGTATTTAACTAAATGTTAAGTGCATATATTAGTTCACCTTTATGATAACATTTTTGATAATAGTAACAATTATAATAGTTCACATTCTTGGTCACATTTTGGGTCACATTTATGATAATGATAACATTTCTAATAGTTCACTCCTTCGCACTTAGACATCATGCTTAACGGATAATGGGTTATGGTTTGTTGGCAAAGTCGTTTAATAGCTCTTGCAATTTAATTTGAGTGATGTCATTTTGTGTCTTGTTGACCTGTTGCTTGGGTGCGTGGGTGTAGTCTTCTTGTCTGTTAATTCGGTCTCCTAGCGTGTTGAATTTTTTCTTGGGTTATTGGTCTAGATGTGTTATGTTGCACCAGGGTTACCATCATGCCTATCACCTTGTGACGACATGATTCCTGATGAGGGGATCATTGCACACCCTGATGGATAGAGGTGAATGGTAACCTTGCCGGAGTCTGTGCTTCCCAATTTGGGCATTGGTTTGTTGTAATGGTTGTTGGTACTTGGTTTTGTAATGCCTTAAGACGTTGGGTTTTGCATGAAGTAGAGGTTTATAGTTCCTGGTCATCGAAGCCAAGATGTCGGGTTGTTGATGTTGTCCTTTAGCTGGTAGGCGTTGTCTTGGTTGTCTCGGGCGGGTAGTCGTTCTTTCTGTCTATTAATTATCACATGTTTTGTCCAGTTGCATGATGTGCTAGTGTGCCGATTCGTTGTTGTCTGTTGCCTGAGCTATGTGCATTGTGTTTGTTGTCAAGTTGTGTTGTTTAACTGTCATCGTTGTTGCCTTACTTCTTGAAAAATAAAAAAAAATATTTTGCACTTGCTTGCATCACTTGTATTCGTAACGATGGGGTCATTACAAAGTAGATAATGTTTAGAAATTTTAAAATAAATATTTTTGTTTTAGCTAGCTATATTTTTTTCCCTTAAATTTTAACATGTTACACATAGATTATCTTAAAAATTACCTTCTACAATTTACACAAATATACATTATCTTCTACATGTTACATTTTTTTCATATTTATATCTTTTCATGTTTAGGTTTCGGGTAATTCTTAACCTATTCCCCAATTAATTAAAATTTCATTTATTTACATGTTTTGTGTTTTAGGAGGTGGACAGGGCTGAATTCAACCCTATCCATGTACAGGGACATGCTCGAAATCGGGCTTATCCTTGTACATGGATAGGGCCGAATTTGGGCCTATACATGGACATGGCCGAATTTGGGCCTGTACATGGACATGGATGAATTTGGGCCTATCCCTATACATAGACAATGTCAAATTCAACCTTGTCCATGTACAATGACAAACCTGAACATGGACGAACCTCCGATAATTTTTAAGTGTAATACAAACTCTCACAATCACTCACCTAACAATTGAGTTTGATAAAGGGTGGAAAATAACACAGTACGTGCAATATCTTGTATTAATTACTTGAATGACTTCAAAATGATTCTCTTATTTTCAGTTTTCTATGTATTCATCTGTGAAAAATATAGAAACCACTCATATAGTTAATTGTTGTGTGGGTATTTGGTTTTTGGTTTATTTTGTTTCTTGGTTAAGTACCAATCCGAGATAATGTGTGACCCTCTTCTCTCCCGGGATGGTCCATGAGACCTAGGAGTAGTTAAGAAGGGTATGATCACATCATTTGTCTTCCTCATATGCTGAGATGATAAAATCTTATAAGTTATATCATGAGAATCATGTGTACATTCTGCCATTAAAGAAGAACTTACATTGTTGACCTTGTCCTTAAACCCCCCTTGCTTGAGTTACGCCCCCCTTAATTGTTGTGTGGATTTTTGGTTTTGTTCTTTTCTTCTCCCTAAATAAAGTTAGCTGCCTTGACTTTGGATCCCCTCTCCTTGACTTGTTTTCTTCTTGTTGATTTTTATGATTTAACAATTAATATTTTATGTTATAAAATATTGTTTGTTTAAATTATTAAGTTATTTAATTGAGTGGTTGCGACCCCTCTAGGATATTTATTCTTGGTGTATTAAGCCACCATGGGCTTACCTCTCCAACCTCTTGTTGTCGCTGAACCCTAAGGGTATTTTCCATCTTGCCACAGGTCTCTTATTGGTTGTTGTTTGGGGCTTCTGGTTCTCCTTGTTGGTGTCTCTCTCCTCATTTTTTTGTTGGTGTCGCCCTCCTCATCTCCTTGCTAATGCCACCTTGTGTATGTTTCCACTGTCCTCTTCTATTGCTGGTGCCACCTATGTATGTTGTTGGTTAGTCTTTTGATATTTTACCCTAAATTTTTTTCTTGGAAATTTGTTCCAAGTGTCATGATGAGATCTGCCCTGAGGGTTTGATCAATGATACCTTGCATATTTTTCTGAGCATATATCTAAGAGGATAACAATAACATATCAGGTAATATTATTTCTTATTTTAGTTAAGTAAATGTTTTGTAAGCGTTTGTTTTTAGGATACTAGATTATGGATTAGAAGTTTAAATGTCTTGCTGATTGTAACATACAAGTAGCTAATGTTTAGAAATTAAAATGAATATTTCTTTTTTATCTAGCTATATTTTTTTCCCTTAAATTTTAACATGTTAGACACATACTATCTTAAAAAATACCTTCTACAATTTACACAGATATATATTATCTTATACATGTTACATATTTTTTATATTTAAGTATTTTCATGTTCATTATATATAACATCATAGTAAAAAATATAGTTGTTCTAGTTTGTTCAATATACGTCTTTGATGCTTTCAAGTTGTTATAAATGCTTAAATTCCTTCACGTTATTTTATAAATTATATTTTCATTTTATGTTTCTATAACTTATGAAATTTCATATTCATGAATTTTCAAAGGATATATATCGAGGCAAGATGTCGAGACAAGAGTCTCCAAAAATTCCTCACAAACGCTCTAGGCTATCCAATGAAGGAAGAAGAGAAACCCCTTCTTTGAATGAAACTCTGAGTGACCAACGACAATCTAGTCAAAGGAGGAGATTATCAAATGAATATGTGAATAGATCATCCCGAGAATGTGTTCAAAATAGTGCCATGGATGCAACGTTTTTAGATAGGTTGCACATTAATACTCTAACACCGAAGAATATAGGGAATACATCATGACAAGAAAATATGTTTGGTAATTTTGTTTTATTTTGTATTTTTGTGTATATATATATATATATATATATATATATATATGTTTTATATATGTCTTTTTTTAATTTTAATTTTAATTTTTTATGTTAAATTATGTTTTTGTTAAATGTTGTAATTACTTTCAAATGTGTATGTGTAGACGATGAGTTTAATGCGATGGAAGATAATGAAAGAGAGAGTGAGTATCATGAAGATTCCAATGTTGGTGAAGAGGGTGAAGGTGGATTCAAAGCGTGTTATCTAGAAACATAAGATTACACACCTACGTCCACCTATCCCTCATATGTTGGTGATGATCTTTCTTGGGAAGGGTTTACTAAAGAAATGACCCTTGAATGATGCTCAGGTGTTAAAAGAAGGATGAAAAATGATTTGAGGAGCTTGAATCTCCCTTGAGAGAGTAAGAAAAGCTTGGAGATTGTTTTTCATTCATTGCAAAACTTTATGGATGCATATCAAAATATGGGGCCAACAATGGATAATTTTATTGATTTGATGAGGAGACAAAAGTCGGAGGTGATGGGTCCTGATAAATGTGACGTAGTAAAAAGTAGATTATCAAAAGAAGATGCAATTTCTATGTTCAATTTCAAAGAGGGGCCAAAGTGAAAGATGTTGAAGGTGCAATATTTTGAGCACCCCAACATAGCATGGAATCTTTATAATAGATTTTTGGCAGCATATGGGAAGTTGTCGTGGAATGATGAAGTTCCACATTACTTTGCTAGAAACTTTTGTGCAGAGTTTTTCATGGACTTGCACCTTGATTATACCAACCTACTGTCCAATTATTATGGGGCTAGTAAATGAAAAACATATGATTAGAAAATGGGCATATCAAAACTTAACATTGTAGAGGCCTCCATGACCTTTAGTATCTCGTCCAATAGGGGAATTTTCCTCACATTCAAAGTTGCAAGCTACATAAGATGTTGGAAAGGAGGTTGTGAATGCAATCGGGGAAAATTTGGAATCAATTTTTTATGATGTTGATGTAGGTTTGAACCGTCAGAGAGTGGAAGCGAATTCTCAAGCCAATTTTGTTTACAAAACAAATGAGGAGATAGATACCATGTCAGTAGAAGATCTTAAGGAGTATGCAAAATTTTTCCGTAATGGTTGGAAGGTGTTAATTCAGAATGATGAACCGAACATCGGATTGGTATGTGTTATAATTAGTGAATTTTGATGCATTTGAGGATAGTTGTAAAAACCCTCCTAGTTACGACAACGACTCTAAAAACAGGTGCAAGTTTTTTTTTTTTTGTTTTTGTTTTGTTTTAACAGTGTGTGCGCACGTGTAGGAGGGGAAACAAACACACATGACTCTACGTCACCGCCCGACGACTAACAAGACGCAACCATGAGGATCACAACAAGAAGACACAAGGCGCACAACAAGTAACTGCAAGGAAATACTACCCAAGACAAGGGCGCCCCACAATATCTTCAACAATAAACGACATACTGGGTTAGGTACCGTACGAACACAGAAGGAAGAATCCGTAGTAGTAGGTCTTCCTATTTCTGCACAGGAAAGCAAGGCGTTTAATCTTAGTTCTCTGCTCCAGAGAGAGAGAAGGTCAAATAGGCTCCTGGCCGACTACTCAGGCAGAAACTAGTAATCCCCTCAGGTGTGTCGCAAGAGTGGAAACCCTGCCTTTAAAGGGCCTGAGACTCTTGATACAGCACTGGATTCTTGATGCAGAAAAACACACAGACAATATACTAAGGCTACTGAAGGTGTCTACATCCCTCCCAACACAAGCAGACCATGCAATGCACTACCACCAAGTACTACAAAATCAGGGACAATCAAGACCTCTACGGGAGACACAAGTCAGGAGGAATCTAATATCGACCAACCACTATTGAGACCCGAAGATATCAGTCAAGATCAATTGCTCCATTAATTATCATTAACCAACGAAGACTTTATCATAAGGTAAAAACCAATAATCTCAACCCCCATTATTTAGTTATAAGGTCATTTTGCACCAGTTCAGGGACAAGCAATAATCACAAGCGCATTGCATTTTTCTGTTAATCGCCATAATTGAGCAACGATATCAATACCATAATGGTAAACCCTCGAACATTTACATTCTCCATATTATCTTGCCTTTCCTTCCAATTTATTACCATACATTGGAATAACCTAACAAATATTTGCATTGCAATTTAGACCTTTTCATTAACACTTCAATTTAAACGAATAATGACCTTGCAATTTAAACATCATCACGAACATTTCAATTAAGCAATTATTAACATTGCGATTTAACCATCATCATTAACCTTGCAAATTAAAACAAATATTATTATTGCAATTTAAACAAGTATTACCATTGCAATTAAGAAAATATTAATTTTGCAGTTTAAGCTTCATCAATAGCATTTCAATTTAAACAATATTAACATGGCCATTAACAAGTATAATCATTTCAAATTAAACAAATATTAACATTGCGATTCAACATCATCATTAACATCGCAAATTAAAACAAATATTATTATTGCAAATTAGACAAGTATTACCATTGCAAATTAAGCAAATATCAATATGGCAGTTTAAACATCATCATTAGCATTTCAATTTAACCAATATTAACATTTCCATTTAACAAGTATAATCATTGCAAATTAAACAAATATTAACATTTCGATTCAACATCATCATTAACATCACAAATTAAAACAAATATTATTATTGCAATTTAAACAAGTATTACCATTGCAAATTAAGMAAATAAATCCATTKATATAATAAAAACATAGTTTAAATGGCAAACMTAWCTATTTATCTAAATTTACATCCCCTAAAAAAAAACAAAAGGTAGAACGTTTAACCAGTGTAGTTTACTCTTATTCTAGCATCTTGATCCTCAAATGATTGTTAATCATAATGTGAATGTGTGATCCTTAAGGTAGGCAAGAAGGCAGCTTGGCGGCTATGGTTAATCATAATGTGAATAATAAACGCTACTCGTTCCATAAATCCTGTATCCGTGAGATATTTTGTTATTTTACTACCATTAAATGAAAACATTGTGCTACTCTAAATATAATAATCATTTAAATAAACTCAACCAGTTCCTAAACATATAATGATGTCTAAACAAATATTCTATACTATTCATACACTTAATTTAGAGGAGATACACCATCACGATTCATGTGCCTTTGATACGCCTATATTATGACACACAAATGAAGGTTAAATGAAGGACATGATGGGTTAATTTGACACGTAGAAATTGGGGCATTACTAAATAATAAAAAGACCACCCAATTTACTTACTGGTGCAGTGAAATTATGGCAGGCTGTACACAACACACCTGTTGTCAGGCAATTCTAAAAATCAGCCATCAACTGAGCTGTTGAGGCGCTGTCAGAAATTACGTTGGGGGATTAAATGCTGGAACAATCAATAGGAGGCTTTCAAGGAAAAAAAAAATAGCCCCGACCACTGGTCGAACGCTGTCAACGCTAGGCTCATGAGAAGTTCTTAACCCTAAACTTTTAGGTGGCTATCTAAACTTCACACAGAACAGGCGGTCCAGTATCTTAACAACCGGTTGATAGAGAGTTGCTGTGAAATAAAAAGGGGGGTAAACAGAGAGAGTTGAAATGCTAATCGTTCTACACCGTTCTCCCTCCCACGCTCGACGACTTACCAAGTCACGAGTCTGCCCAAGCAACGCAGGCTCAGTACATCGCGCATAAGAGTAGGTAAGTTCGCGGGGGCTCTGTAAATGAAGGTGCGAATGTTAGGGTTGGCACGCCCACCGTGATATAACACAGGCGAGGAGTCAACAGATGGAAACAAAGAGGTGCTGCTTCGAAATCTCCAGGCAAAAAGGGGTTGTGAGACTTTAACTAAATTTCGGGTTAATGATTCTGTGTGGTGAGGATGGGTGATCATAAAACGAGTCTGAAGCGCTAGGGAGTAAACTATGTTTCCAGCAAAAAGAGGAACCGTCATGAACCGCCACCGCTGGGCGTTACACCCTCCACTCGAGAGCCATGCATACACAACAAGGTGCTAACATCAATACGAGCATTACTCCCATTAGACTTTTCATTAACACAGTAATAAATTATCCTCTTTAATCACGCCGTAAAAACAATTCCAAGTTACCTGAGCTAACCTCACTTCCTGCGATTCAACTTAAGGTTTGATGAATTCAAATAACAGAGTGGCTCTGAATTAATCCAGAAAATCGTGACGGTAAAAGGAGGAAAATAACACAGTCAGGGTAGTCAACTCGGTCCGGGAGCGAAGTAGCCGAGGGTAACTCTCAGCCAGCAAAAATACATAAACGCCCCAATCCCAATGGAACGCCCACAGTCCACGGAACTCCCACAGATATATATATACACACAGTCATAATATCTCTTTCATCCCAACGACAAGCAACAGTAGAGTAAGAAAAATTATTTTACAACCATAACAAATTTTAATCGTCGAGGATCAGAATTAAAACAACCATTACATCCAAAATAAAAACACAGCCATCTAAATTTTCAGACGCAACCTCAGACTATCATTCAACCAAACAAAGACATACCTTGGCCTGTTCGCCCGCTCCGGATAGCGTCCGCGTGCTCCTTGATGCTCCCGCTTGCCAACCGTAGAGGACTCACCGGTACCTCCCAGCCAAACGCTAGGGGTACTCTGCTTCCCCCTCAGCCCCCCGAGCTGTAAAGGGGCCACACACAATCCAGACAGTAGCCTAGCTTCCCAACTCGCCTCCAAGGCTGAACTACCACTCTAACACAGCTGAGAAAATCC
This sequence comes from Picea sitchensis, assembly GCA_010110895.2. Taxonomy (NCBI): domain Eukaryota; kingdom Viridiplantae; phylum Streptophyta; class Pinopsida; order Pinales; family Pinaceae; genus Picea; species Picea sitchensis. Next base: position 81,925 of record SNQJ01S0001100.1, read on the forward strand.
CCAACTCCTCACAAGCAATCCCGTCCAGTTTCAAATTTGGGCAGCATAACAAT
>SNQJ01S0001100.1:83851-121278 GCA_010110895.2 Picea sitchensis
CTTATATTGTTTATGATAGTGGAATATATTGCTTATTGTTCATTTATAAAGAGTCAAGTAGCCTATAATTTCAATTTTGTTTGATTTGCAAATATGGTTGAAAATAGTCAAACAAATCATCAAATTGTAGTTTCTACAACTTATAATTTCAATTTTGTTTGATTTGCAAATATGGTTGAAAATAGTCAAACAAAGCATCAAATTATAGTTTATATTCTATTTGTAGATAGTTTTATAAGTTGAAGGGTTCATAGGGTTTATAGGGTTGAAGGGTTGTAAATATTTAAATATTTGATAATCGTCAACATTGACAGTTTTCATTGGGTGATATGGATTTTATTCCATTCCATTAAAGTGATAATCAAAGTGATAATCAATTACAACTTATAATTTCAATTTTGTTTGATTTGCAAATATGGTTGAATAGTTAAACATATCATCAAATTATAGTTTATGTTCTATTTGTACTTATTTTTATAAGTTGAAGGGTTCATAGGGTTTATAGTGTGAAGGGTTGTAGATATAAATATTTGATAGTCGCGAGTATTGACAATTGTGGAGTTTTCATTGGGTGATACAGATTTTATTCCATTCCATTCAAGTGATAATCAATTGACTTTAACAATTCTTTTGTAAATTTAAGCATATTGATCATCGCATCAATCTAGGCTCCTCCTTTATTTTAATAGGGTGTAGACTCCTATCAATCCAAAATTTAGTAAAAACCCTAAACTTAAAATTGAAAATTCACAATGAGATGACAATCCAACACTAAACTGGTTATGTTCATGCTTGGTTTCTTTATTGAAAATTCACAATGAAATGGCAATCCATCTCTAAATTGGTTATGTTCATCCTTTGTTTCTTTTCGAGCTTTCAATATATTTATTCAAGAAAATGTGAAATAAAAATATACTTTGAAACAAAAACATCATCTAACATTTTTTAATATGTAAAATTAAAATATACTTTAATATAAGTAAATGATTTTCATTAAAAGTTATATTGATATAAATTGTTTATGTACCGAAAAGGGAAGAAAAGAACTGATGGATTATCAATCCTCTGCACATTGGAAGTATTCACTAGTGCCATTAATATGACACCTATGAGTGTTTTTCAATATCACTGAATACCTTTCTATTAAAAACTTTGCAGGGATAGCAACGCACCATCCACAATACAAGGTCTACATTGAGTAAACTTCCAACTTTGTTATCATGTCACAAATCACATTCTTTTTCAACTTAAGTTTTTTCAATCAAACTTAATAAAAACTATGTTTAAAATGCGTGTTAGGTAATATCATACACATTTGTCAAGTAGCTCATAATTTCAATTTTGTTTGATTTGCTTCAAGATATTGAAATCTAAATGCACATTACAAAGAAATTTAATATATCATCACTTTTGGAATCAAAATTCACAATTTCATAATTAAAATTGATACTTTTTAGGATGCCTTTAATTTTTTTTAATTAGGATGTTAATCATACACTACCTTGAATTCTAAATATACTCCAAATTCAATTAAAAAAATGAAGATCTAAATGCAGCAAAACAAGCCTTAGTAGATTGTGTTATTTTTTATTTTTTGTTATCAGATCACAAAATCAAATTCTTTTTCAGCTTAAGTTTTTTCAATCAAACTTAATGAAAACTATGTTTAATGTGTAGAATATAAGTAGTGTTAGGTTCATCATACACATTTTTCAAGTAGCTCATAATTTCAATTTTGTTTGATTTGCTTCAAGATATTGAAATCTAAATGCACATTGTAGCAATTTAATATATCAATACTTTTGGAATCAAAATTCACAATTTCATAATTAAATTGATACTTTTTAAGATGTCTTTAAGTTTTTTAATTAGGATGTTAATCATACACTACCTTGAATTCTTAATATACTCCAAATTCAATTAAAAAAATGAAAATCTAAATGCAACAAACCAAGCCTTAGTAGATGGTGTTATTTTTTATTTGTAAAATGATATTATTCCTAGAGATATTAATAGAGAGGGGGATGATTTTATGAAAGGTACTACATTTAGTGAAAGTTTTTCTAAGCCATCAATATTCCCTTATAATGACATGGAAATGAGTCCTAGTTTTGATATGAAGTTATCCTCTCCATATGAAAAAACATTTCAATCATTGGAAATAATGAATGCAAATCCTTTATGTAGTAAATTGGTTATGCATTAAAGGATTTGTGTATACGATGGATAATTTGTAAGATTAGTATAATCACCCAAAGTATAGGTCATTTTAGGTTCCCTATACAATCTATAGGTTCTTCCCTCAAATTGTAAATAAGGCTTGATAAACTTTATAATTCATAAAAAATATAACTTTCCTTATTTGAATGGACCATGAAAGTAAACTAAACCAAATGATTCTAGAATCCTAGATATTCATAAATACGTGTACTTTCAATGCAAAATATTAAATTATGGAATGCACTTGTTTAAAGAAGTATGTCACTTGTTTAAAGAAATCGTAATGGTATGCCATCTTCAATTATTCGTTCATAATCATCTTTGAACATTTTCCATTTTCTAACTTTTGTTTTTTTCTTGATTGAACTTCTATTAACTTTATGCATGCTACACATACCAAATGACTATATTGACAACTTATGACATCCAAATGGTAGTCTTGAAAGTGAACATGAGTATCAGTTTGATGGGTTTCTTGAAAAAAATATCCTTTCAATATGATGGATCATCTTTCACATATAAAACCGTTATCATCAAAATCTTCTAATAACCTCATCTTTTGTTCTGTGCATCACATAAAGTAATATTTCACGTTTTCAGTGTTGTATATAAGTGAAACCATGAAAAATACATCTCCTGCAAATAATTCGATATGTTCCAACAAGTATTTCATGTTTGATTATCACACAAGTACATCTCCAAGTTGTTTAAATATTTAAACATAAAAATTACCTTCTCTAAAAAGATAAAAAACTCTATCTCCATCAACTGACTCTATAGTTTCATTTGATTCCATCTCCTCTGAGCTTGCAAGTGGAATTTTCCCTTTTATATTAAGTTCAATATGTCTCCAAGATTTAACATATTCCACATTTTCATTTTCGCAAATCTCTATGGATTATGTGTTCTCTATGCAAACTGAACAAAAACAAGATTCATTTCTTCTATCAAATGCAAACACATTTTGATAGCATTTTGTTTTAACTGAATGAACTTTTCGTGTCCCATGTATTGTACCGACTTAATATGGGATTGATCTATTTACATCTTGGATTCCAACATACCAAAAAAACCTGCACAAGACAAGAACTTGTTAACTTGAAATCTATCAAGAAAATGATTGAATATCATATAAATTTGAACACGTGAACAAAAATATATTTTGTACATGTGTAACATGTATATATGTACACACCTGCACACATCTCTTGACGAATTATTTTCATGGCTTAGTGCCAGTTTTCACCATTCAACTGCTTGATCAACGGATTCAAATCGATTGGCATGGGGGTTCATATGATACCTTCGAAGTGCTCGTTTTACACATGCCCCTACATCGTCGTGCTCTCCTTTTCCATGACCAATCTAAAAAAAATTCCAACAATGTGAAATGTTTGATTTCTTATGAAGAAGACACAACCAATAGAATGATCGTGAAGATTTGAACTTCCTCGCACATCCATATGACCATATCCAATTTCGATCGAATCCGATCCCACGTTCTTTCAATGAATCATATAATTTATCAAAACAATGTTGTACATAATGTGTATCATGTGCTCGATCATCACTTATATAAAAGTGATGTTCTTTAATAAGATGTTGATTGTCATTGGTTCTTTCTATGTTATCAAGAATCCATTGAGCATGTCTATATAGAACGTGGAAAAATATAATGATTTGATCATAATGATAATATTCACTTTGTATTTCTTTTTGTGCAGTGAATGTGTAATTCTCTACAAAATCAACTGCAGACAAAATTGTCCCTGGTGGAAACAATTCATGATATTTTTTGAATTTCATGTCTTTCCATCGAGCTCTATGTGAATGCTTGGTGTATTTATAAATTTCTTCCTCAAAATTCTTCAAAAAATCTATCACACATATTTTATCTACTTTCAAATCAATCCTTTTGAAAATAACATTTGAAGAATGTGGAGTCGTGCTGCTGATATATTCATGTCTCTTCCAATTGAATGTTATATTAGAAAATGATTGATCATTCATATCAATAGGATACTTTGAGTGAAACAAACTTATATTTCCACAACGATCACATTTCTTTCCATCAACACATGTTTTTTGGTAAAATAATTCATCACCTTCTCTTTCACATAAAATTTCATATATAAAAGCACAAAATGTGGAAGGAGTTGGTGAACTTGACCGTAAAATTTTACCAAAATCAAGAAAAATGTCATAATATAACTCAAATTCCACATGATAACGACAACAACAAGTGTCACAAACAATGATGGGTCTAACAAACCATGGTCTTTGTTGCACAAATGTATTGATGAAAATTTTAACTTCTTTGTGTTGTTCTTTGAACTTTTTGAACAATTCTATTTGTTTCATTGGAAATATGTTTTTTGGATGTTCTTCATATTGTTTTCATGCTATTCTTTGTCGCAACACATCCCCAAGTATGAGGTGAAACACAAGATTTTGTCAACCAACAATTATGGGCCGATTCTTTAACATTTTCTGGAAGTCTATCTTTGTAGGGTTGTTTAGAAATAACTGTCCAACAAGAAAGTTCATCATTTGCAATCAAGATTTTCTATGTTTGTACAATGTTTTTTTTGACATTCCCAAAGCTTTTTCCATGTGTTGTGTCAAACGATCTTTTATATTGTTAGATGAAACAATTGATGTTTGTATCACTCTACATGCAACACTGACATCTTCTCTTCGAGATTTTTCAAAATATTTTAATACACTAGTTATAAATTGTCAAAGACATTCTGTTTCACCTTTGTATCTTTTGTCGACTTTTGAATACCCAATAATGATGTAGCTTCTTTTAACTTTCTTGACTTTATTATACAGAGTAAAAGTTGAGCTTGTACCGTCACTGATTCATATTTGAAAAAAATNTAGGGAGAAACGCACAGCCCGCAAGCACGCCCTCCGAGTAAATCGGGGTGAGAATCGACCTTGAGACCTCATTTTACATAGTTCCTTCCATTTACACGGCACTTGCCAATCGGTCTACACCCCTGCGGGTTCTTTCTTCCCAAATTTGTCAGTATCAACATTTTCTAATATTTCACCATCAATGTTGATAGATTCTTCTGCATATTTCAATTTAAAGTTTATATTAAAAAACAAAACCCAAACATAAATTCAACAAAATATATATACACGTGTTCATCTTATATTATCTAGAGATTTATGTACATACCAATAGGTGATTCAACTTCTGCTTCAATTTTGGTTTCAATGAATTCATCCATGTTACGAGACAAATCTATTTATGTTTTTTGAAAAACATCAAATCTGAATTACAATCAACTAAATATTTTAAAAAATAATTTAAATAAATGATTCTATACTTTTAATATAAACAATATGTGTACATGCATATACCTGGTTGGATTTCTTCTTGTTGAAAATATCTATTTACATCATCATCGTTTCTTTCTTCAATATTTTCATGTTCTTGTTTCTTTCTCCAATAATTCTCCTTCCTTTGTTTGTTATGGCAAGTTTCGTCTTGAATATGGTCAAATTTTCTAAACTTGCGCAAACTTTTGTTTCCCATGAGTGTATTTATTTGTAAAAGTTAAATAAAAAAAATCAATATTTCAGAATAGCTTCATAAAAACTTCATTCTCACAAAAATTATTAAAAGATAATTTATCAAGAATTTTATGTTCAACAATGCCTTCACCTTGAAAAAATGTTCAACAACGACTTCAATATACAATTTTTTTTTTCATTCAAAACATCAACACCTTGTTCAAAACAACGAAAAAATGAAAATAATGATTCAAAGTTTTGCTTAGGGGCTCCACATATGCAAAACTATGAAACGATAGTGTGAAATTTGTTAGATTGGTTCGGTCGAAAGCATATTTATAATATGTGGCGCCAATTGAAACGAAACGACGTGTCCCTTTATTTTTTTCGATCGACGGAATTCTCTCACCCATATTTCAGCTAGAAAACAAATGTTCGACCGAAAAACTAGGAATTTGTTCATTTTTTATGGATTCCGTTAGTAAAATATATTTCGGCCAAAAAAAATACTTTCGGCCAAAAACATGCGAATGAGACTATTTGCAAGAACTTGATAATTCCCTCTAGCTTACTTGAACTTTGGAGGTTTCAAACTCCTACAAATACTCATATTTTAGATTCGAAATTGATATCAGTATTTGCACAATTGAATCTACTTTCTATGGATATAATTTGTTCTCATTTTCATTATTTTGATCTAATTCTATCTAATTGTATAAAATCACTGCATAATATTTTCAGGTGACATTATGATTCAGTGAAATGAAATATCCATATCTCTAAAAATACAGAGTGGAAAATTTAGAAAAATTTATATTTACAATTCTTAAATTGTTCTCTTCAAAAGGCTATTTTTAGATTTTAATTTTTAAGTACAAATTAAGATAGAAACAAGGTGGGGGAAAACATGTGTTTAAAATCTGCAACTATTTCATCTTGGTCAACTTAAAAAAATTCTAGAAATTATAACATTCATCCATTAGATTCGAAATTATAGTCATAAGAAAATAAAGTCTCTATAGATTGTTGGAGTATATTTAGTTTGTCAAAAACAAAAGTTTAATAATAAATACATTGTTGGGGGAAAACATAACTCATTATCATTCCTTTCATTTTTAAGGAACATAATGTGAAACAATTGCCAAATTGACATATCAAATTTCAATAAAAATAATTTGAAAAATAGTCAGTAGAAAGATAACAAAATTCTTCACAAGTTTTGTTTTTACTGTAAAGTGAAATTCTAAACAAAAAAAAATACTTTTGTATACCAGAAGTTGAAGAACTTGTGAAAATATAGTTTTTTTTTTTCTCATAAAACAAGCAAAATAGACATCCATCTTCATGATTTCACCAAGTTCAAGGTCTATAACATTCCTTACCTGTACCTGCTTGGCCTTGGGAAAACATTTCCATGGATTTTGTGGGTGGTTTTCCAACAACCAGGAAGGGACATGACTATATTTTTGTGGTAGTTGATATGTTTAGTAAGATGTGCATTATTATGCCATGTAAAAAGACCATCAAAGGACAAGAAGAAATATACATGTTCTTTGAATAGGTTTGGGTTATTTTTGGGATACCAAGGAGCATCATCTCAGACATGGATACAATATTTCTTAGTGCCTTTTGGACTAGACTTTGGGATATGATGGACATTATGTTGAATAGATCTATAACATTCCATCCGCAGATAGATGGAGAAACATAAGTAGTCAACAAGACTTTGGTACAACTTTTGAGGGGTTACAATCAAAATCATATTAAAACCTAGGATGAAAATATGATCTACATTCAACACTCTTACAAACATGCACTCCATACTTCTACAAATAAGTCCCTTTTTGAAAATTTATTTGGGTATTTTCCACCTTCTTCCTTGGATGTTTCCTATGGACAACAAGGAGTGAGGGAAGACATCATAGGAGAAGTGTTGAAAGTAGATAAGTTTGTTGAAAATTTTAGGCATATCCACTTTCAAGTATAAGAGATGTTGAATAAGTCATAAGAAAGGTACACGGCTCGAAATGATCAACACATAATAGAGAAATCATTCAAAGTGGGAGACAAAGTTCAGTTACAATTGAACAACAAAAGACTACAGGGTCTTGGTAACAAGATCAAGGCTTTGCAGTATGATCCTTTATAGTTATTGGAGAAGGAAGGTGATAATCTGTACAGACTTAGCCTACCCCCATACATGTGCATTTACTTAGTAGTGAATGTGGAGAATATGAAAATCTATGAGCCTTCCATGTTAGATCAGGAAAATAAGGAGTAGGGCCTACCTACAATAGAGGACTTAGCACCAAAATCTTAGGCAGAGTTGGTAGAAGATACATTTTTTTACAAGAAATATAGAATTACAAGACAAGGGAAACATGATATTTGGAATATCGGGTTGAAAGGACAACTTATAGGCAAGGAAAAATGGTACTCTAGGGAGAAGGTAGAGGAAACATTTCCTCACCTCATTCAGTAAAAGGTTTTCAGGACCAAAATCCTCCCAAAATGGGTAGGTATGATCTTGATTGGATCATTATATAATTTTTCATCTATCTTGGTACTTTATGGGTGGAAACAATCATAGGAATTATCTTGTAGGGGCCATTTTATTGGTAGGTCCCATTTTGTAGGTTTGGAGTCTGAAACCTTCCAAAGCCATTTCAAGGCATCAAACAATTTTTTAGGGTCAAAATTTTGTAAGTGTATCTCCCATCCACTCGATGTTATTCTACACATCAAGACCTTTCTAATACTACAAAAATCACCTCAATCAAAGCTCGTATGAGGAACTTATTCCTCCTACAAGTTGACCTACCTTGTTGACTACCATGGTATGAGTGTATGCCACATTATCCCTCATTACCCATAGTTGTGGGGATAGCCACATGTGTACTTTCAAGAATATTCTAGAAGGTCCAAAACCCTATCACTAATTGAGGGTTGAGGATGCAAAAAACCTAACCCTAGATGGATATCAGGCTATGTTAAATACCAGGTTGCTAAGAAGAGAAGGGGTTCCATTCTTTTGTATTGTACTTGTTCCATAGTTGAGAAAAGATTCCAATGAGTGTATTTTGAGAGCATAATAGAGGAGGTATGAGATTATGTAGTAGCCATGTAGTCCACAATGTTAGAGGAAATTTCATAGTGAGTTACCCTTTCTTTGTACTTGCAATTCATTACTAAAGAAAGAGAGAAGAGCATAGGCCTCACCTTCTGGCTGGGTTTTCTCCTGTATTAGGTTTCCCAAGATACATCTTGTGTTCATTTTTTTGGATGGCGTGTTCATTTTATTAGTCTTTCATTTTCATGAATCTAAGAAATAATATATTAACAATTAATTTGAGATCTAAGGAAATAAATTGCATAATCTAAGATTTCAGAATATTATAAGATCTATTGTGATGAACTATTTCAGTGGAATATCCACGGTAGTTTAAAAATTAGAAGGACTGAAAAAACTAGTTCATAAGGTTTTGAAAGGTGGATGGGGATTTGCTAGAAAGCCCAAAGGGCATCACTAAAAACTCATAATTTCCTTGATGTGTGTTGAATGTTTTCTTAGGAATGTTCACCCCCTTCATTCATGTTTAGTGGTATCTTGAGTGAAGGTCTAGTTTAGTGAAGAAATTGGCACCATGGAGTTCATCCAAAAGATCATCAATAAATAGGATGGGAAATTTGCATTTGATGGTCAATTTATTGAGAGAATGAAAGTTAGGATACATTCCCTAATTTTCGTCTTTATGCAATACCATGACCATTGGTGATCAATAAGGGATAATACTGGGATATATGACTCTTGCCTCCAAGAGATCCTAAATAATATTTCCAATTTCATTAATTTGTACACAATGGTTCCTATAAGGACACACATTGGGTGGTTGACTCCTTGGAATAAGGGGACTAACATTATCATGCTCATCACATGAAGGAGGTAAGCCACATGATGTTTCAAATACATGTTGATGTTTAATCAATACCAACTACAATAATGGTGAATTTCATATGGGAGGATGTCCATAACTTGGATGGAATTGAATTGGGAGATAATTCTTGAGTGGCCTTTCCTCAATATCTTCTCCATACGGTGAGAGATAATTATTTCGAAGGATACTAACTTGAGCCCCTTGAGTGTATGTTTATGACCCTCCTTAGTGAAGCTCATATATAATTCCTTGAAATCCATGGTAATTGGATCCAAAATACAAAACCATTTTGTGTTGAGAACTACATCACAACTTCCCCTTTCAATAGTGAACATGTGATATTTGAGCTAATAGTCCCCCATTTGAAGTTTCACATTCTCACACTTTCCACCACATTTCATCATACCTCCATTCGCTATCATAATTTGAAAATTATGCACCACATGAACATAAAAATGGGTTTCTTCTGCAACCAAGGTTGCCAGAGCGTGGGAGAACCATTTCCCACAAAAACTAAGGAGTGGAGTGCATGGGATAATTATACATACATACATGCATACATATATAATGATTTCGAAGGATCCTGACTTGAGCCCCTTGAGTGTATGTTTATGACCCTCCTTAGTGAAGCTCATATATAGTTACTTGAAATCCATGGTAATTGGATCCAAAGTGAGAAACCATTTTGTGTTGAGAACTACATCACAAATTCCCATTTAAATAGTGAACACATGATATTTGAGGTAATAGTCCCCCATTTGACGTTTCACATTCTCACACTTGCCACCACATTTCATCATACCTCCATTCGCTATCATAATTTGAAATTATGCACCACATGAACATAAAAATGGGTTTCTTCTACAACCAAGGTTTCCATAGCGTGGGAGTGGAGTGAGATATCCATTTCCCACAAAAACTAAGGAGTGGAGTGTGTGGGAGCGTTATACACACACACACACGTATTATAATGCATTTATATTAAAAAAACATGCAGAATGGCAAATTAGTTGCAACATATATGAAAACATGCATATTTGTGATACTTGTAGATGAATACTACATTATTATAAAGTTATAAATGACATCCATAGTACATTAATGATTAATAATTTGAGCAACAACTATTTAGAAATTACAAACAAAACATACAAATTTCTAAGCCATATAATAGGAACTAGACTGTTAACTTATGTAATGAAATAGGTTAGATTGACTGTCAACACGACCAAATAATTATGCTTACAAAAGAGGCCATTTGCATAAGTTATAAAATGGTAGTTTTACTGAAGTATGAAGACCGAAAGATCCAAAACACTAAGCTAATCTAGTTGTTAAAGACTATCAGTCTATGACATATAGAGTAGTGAAAAATGAGAAACAATTATTCTAATTTCTATCTAATTTTCCTTCCTCTTTGCATGACCATGATTGTTGTGTGAGCCTCCACATGGTAGTATTAAAGCTAAAGCAGGAGGTAAATGTGTAGAAGTAGATGGAAGTGGAACTAAACATGAAGACCCTACTACTGCAAATGGAGTCTTAGCAAGTGGGACTATGGTAGTGGATGGGGGTGGCATATCAACACAATCATCATCATCAATAAGCGAATTTCCTAATTGCTCCAAACCAATAATCCATCCTCCAAATTATCCTCCTCTAGATTGTCCTCCCAAGTATTAAATGTTTTTGTTTTCCCAAGTCTTAAATGTTTTATCCACATGTGATTCCTCAGAGTAATAATACAACAATCACAAGTTCTAATCCACATAAACCAAGATCCCTAACCGATTTACATTCAAATTGTTTCTTTTGACATTGTGGATGAAATTTTAGGTGCTCCAACCCCTCACTGCAGAAGAGGTGTTCACCACCTATGAAAGCACTTGTGTTGCCAAATGTTGTAGCTATGGGGCATCACTACCATGCATGTTCCACCACTCAAGAGGAGACAAATCCCATTAATATCTAATTGCATGGTTGGTCGCAAAAGCACCATTGCGTTGTTTGGATCAATTTTCTGTATATGGTATCACACTCCTCCTCAAGTCATGGTCCAATTTGTCTAATTCTTGCATATAATTATCCTAAACCTCTATATCTTGGTGTAATTTTCTCTTCACCTCACCATTAGGTGTTCGTGTTGAAAACCATGATATATGATAGAATTTTGGTGTAAGCACATATGCTAAGGAATATAGTGGAATATTTAGTTTTTCCAACCATTTTTCCACCTCTATACAAATATGATTATACAAGTTCACATATATAGGATGAACAATGTCCTTAATTTTCCCTAGCATGGTGTCCATATTCTCATACACCTCCCCAATGATTGGACAATATGAATCTAAAAACTAAATCAGTTGGCTTGGAGAATTGAAAAACATGTTGGAGATATTACACACACCTATGATTTTATTTTTATTTTCTTTTCCTAAGTTTATTTGGCTATGTTAAGGGTCCCTTAGTCTGAGATATTATCCCCTCATTGAGAATATTCTCCCCTAGACAAGGGTGCCACATACCCTCTAGTCAATTCTCAGTTACCATTCAATTAGACTAAGTGAGTGAAGTGTTGCATGCCAACATTGGTTTTATCACCAAGTGTTGCAGGCTAACCTCGATATCATCACTAGTAATGCACATTTAAACTAGGATCATCACCATTAGGGCACATTCCACATGTGTGAGTAATATTCTCCTCATTTCACTTTAGTTTGACTAGTTAACCGATGACCACATGGCCAATTAACTAGGACTAGGTGGAAGTTGACTGTAGTGACTGTTAGTGTGTGTCAGATCTCTCTAGAAAACTCCTAATACATTAGTTTACCACTATGGAGAGTTAGTTGTGTGATACATAGTATATCACTTGTATTGTATCATTTTCTCTCATTCAATAATATAAATTATTTCATTATTTCCTCCATTTTTTGTCTTCTCTTCACATCATTTGAAAATTTTGTACGCTTGATTGTTAGCTATATATTCTATGCAGGTATCTCAGAAAATCTACAAAACATACCTAACCTATGACCAAAAATGATTTTCAATAACATTCTTTGTCACTGCATTCTCACCATCTCTATCAATTCTCAAGTCATCCCAATAATCACTCATCACCACATCACCCAAAGTCAGTATCACACTCAATAGGTTCCTAAAGGTAAGGAAATATCTACCAAAACTAGTCTTTGCAGTGGTCTTACGTAGTTGCAATGTAGAGTAAGTGCCATAAAAGTAATTGACCATTGTATACCCAATGAAAAATTTGATGAGTTTCTTCGCTCTCTTCTACAAGTCATTAATCCATCTGCAATATTTATGCTTGACCATATCATGCATCAAAAGGTTCAATGTGTTCACCAAACACTTGGACCAAAAGATATGAGGATGAATCAACTCAATGATTTTTCTTTCTCCCTTACAATTTTCCACATTACTAGTGATTACTTGAATCACATTAGAAGGACCAACATCAATAATAGTTTTTAGTAGGAGCTATGAAATGTTTTGAGTAGATGAAGTGATTGAAGAGGACTGATGTGCTACAAGATGTTATAATTTGGAAAGAGAAATATTAAATATAACAAAAAATATATACACAGAATTACCAACAAGCACATAAAGTAGTTGTTTACCCTAGAAACCATTAACTAGGAAATCCAACACCCAAGATATATATTTTTATTGACCTTATCAAAGTTGGCCAAACACTAGGCCACTTAAGGTGTATTAAAATGGATTTCTTCAAGATTTTAAATAGGATTCATCACATCAAATACCATGGGAAAATACCATGTGTACCCAATACCATGGGTTCGTAAACCACCAACGATAAACCCATCAATGACCATATCAAGTTTATCGTATCTACTCTATGACCAAGTCAATATTAACCCAACATTCCCCCCTTTAAACTTGACTTTGGGATATTCACCTACCCCCCTCAAACTTTATTTACTAGGTATCTGAGAATACAACATGCCCCCCATCACCTAGGTATACGTTTAGACTTTAAACTAGGGGTTACATATGTGATAAAATACAAATCCAATAAATAAATTTACATTCATATGCCAGAGCATGCGATACTATGAAACATCAACCAAATTCATCACTAGCATCCATCCTGCTCCAAATACAATTAGTAGAATCAAGCACTCCTTAAATGAGTACTTTGACAGGCTCTTTAATTACCTTTCTAATTTATAACAAGGAAAGTAAATAGTATGTGCATTAATTTTTTCAACCCGAGGTTTTGGTTTACTTGTGAGTTATTGTGCAATGTATATGTAGGGCACACTTCCCACTTTCACTGGTTTGTCTAACATGAGGTGGTAGTCTATGGTTATTAAATCAGTCAATAGACCAAATTGTGTTGACATCAATTTATAATTCATATATTAACCTTAGCTTTAAGTATGAAACAAATCTCGTACTAAGTTTTCACTCAAGCATGAGGAGATCATATATTGAACTCTGTTATCAACTATGAGAAGATAAACGATAACCAACAATCACATCATTCATTGACAGGAAAGTGAAGTGATGGAAAGTAAAATGATGAAGAGTAAAGTGATGGAAAGTGAGTTGTAGGAAAGTAAAGTGCAGGAATTAACCATAAACATTCAACAAGAAAATAAACCACACTTCATAAATTAAAAAATAAATAAAATCACAGAAATAAATAATTGCAGAAATAAATTAAATCACACATTAAGAATTGAAAAATTACATAAACTACACCACTCTATTCCATTGGAGGGGGCTCTAACTCCATAGAACAAAGTCTTGATATTAACCTATATCACTATTAAATTCAACATTCACTACTTCTACAACATACACAAAATAAATAAGAATGAGATTGATATTTTTATTAAAGAATAACTCTTACAATCAAAGCTAAGTGTCTTCCTCTCCTTCCAAACATCCCCCTCAAGAAAATAAATGACACTCTCTTTTATACATGAGCTTACTTAAAAGATAAATAACAAATGTCTAAATATAAATCCACTTGATAATTAATGAATCTCTAGAGGTTACAACCATTTTACAATTTCATAGAATACATAAAATTATTTTTAATATTGTTGCTAATTCCCAACAGATTTTGGAATGCCATTGTTTGTTAAATTCATAATAATCTATGTGGGTTATAATATCTTACCAAACATATGTTAAAAATAGTTATTAATAGTGTTGGGATCCCTAGATCCAAGGAATATACACATGATATCTTTAAATATGTAATAAAAAATAATATGCACACGTGGGCACATTAAAATATGTCTCCTAGGATCGCCCCCTGTCTCCCCCTACCTCCTCTCCTCTCAAGGTTTCCCCCTGTTATAACCCTAATTTGCACTAGACATACTTACCTGACATCTGGCCATCTCATATGCCTTCTTTTCCAAGCCAGTACTGAACAACTCTTCCTAAAAACACCCTTTTTAAAGGCCCACACACCCTTCTCCACTACTGCCCGCATGTACACTCTAGCTGACCCACTACAGCCCACGTGTACCTACAAAAGCACGAAAAATGGAAAGTTGCTGATGGAACACACAGTTTTGGGTAAGTTAACTAAACCTTTCGACCATGCATGGCCAGTCATTCGACCAAATACCTAGCTCCTTCTAGCCTATAAAATAAGGGGTAGGGGTCCCATTTGAAAAAAGGAAAATCATAGTAAAGAAACTCTACCCGAATCTGTATCACCCTTTGCCCAAGATTCTGCAACCATTTTGTGATTTCAATGAAGAAGAGAAGCAAGTGTGTTAGTAGTTGATGCACAGTAAAAGAGGAGCCCAAGAACAGATTTGTGGAGCAATGGTTGTCTTCATTATTGTAAGTTTCTTTAGTGAAGTTAATAATAAAGAAGTACTTTTCCCGTCCCACCATATGAGGTTTCCATTGTTTATTGCGTACATGTGGATTAAATCTCTAACCCATTAATCCATATATCAAATGCATGTGGAGTTATTTGTTTGTCTTTTGTGAATGCAGGCCAACCTTGGGAGGAGAGTTGCAGTCAAAGAGTGACCAAGTGTGAAGAGGGATCGATACGAAACGCCAGAAATAAGGTATGTTCACTTGATCTTGTTAACTGTGTATTTGCTTAAGAGTAATGGGGATTAGGTCTGGGATGATGGTAAAAAGTAGGAATCTTTAGGTATTTTCTGCATGCATGATAAAACCCTAAGTGCTAGTCCGTAAGGGGGATTTCCCACTCACAACAGAATTGGAAACTGTACTGGGGATCTCTCAGGTTTTCTAGGGATACTTTTTTGGTAGTTTTAAATTGGTTTCACCACCTTTTTTTTGAGTTTCTACAAGAGTCTGGGCTAGTAGGGATTCTGGTCTTCCATACCAGTACTCCCTGCTTTCTTTGCTTGGCTGCATTTTCTTTTCAGGAAGTCACAGAGGAACACGTGGCTTGTATAAGGCCTGCATGCTTGTACACATGCCCAACCTTCACACAGCCCGCGTGGACACGCTAGATGATGAAGTAACAGTAGCGTGGCTAGGTTCAGATTTTGTTTATTAAAGAGGCAGTCATCCTCTTCCCTGTCAGAAGTGATCCTTCTTAGGGGTTTTCTGAAACTCATTCTGGTTTCTTTTTTTGTGGTTTGTAGCTTAGGTACCATCTCAGATTGGTTATGTTCTATGAAATTTTCCTTGAATTGTTTTTCTTTTCTGACAAAGTAAGTTTCCGAGTCTTCAAGAGATTCTAGTTCTCAATACTAGTAGTCTCTGCCAGTGTTTGATTGCTTGTCTTTTCATTTTTTGAAGAGTTACAGAGGTACATGCGGCCTGCATAAGGTCTGCATGCGTGTACACACACTCTGACCTTACACAGCTCGCGTGCACACGCTAGCTGTTGAACTGTCAACAACGTGCCTGTTGAGAAAATTCTTGTTTAAGGAGAGACATTCATCCTTTTCCTTGTCAAGAGTTATACCTCTCAGGCTTCTTGGTCTCTGTCCTAGCAGTCAACAACTTAGGTCTGACCGTAGCAATAACTTTCTTTTTCATTAAAAAGTTTTCCTATTTTTTTTTTCTTTCATAGGGTTTTTAGACAAGTGTGAGAGTCTTCTTTCATCAGTTTGTGTGTTATTGTTAGTAACTCTTTGCGATCTGCACTTAGGCTAGAAGTTTTTTTTTGGTCTTTACTTGTCGTCATTTTTCCTTTTTGCTTTGCGAGCATTAAATAAAAATAAAAAAACTCTTTTATTTCTTGGTTTGGTTAAGTAGTTGTTGGTTTGCATTAATAACCAAGAAAAGTTTTTCTTTCATAAGTTCTTGGTTGTTTACTTAGGACAATAAGTAGCTCGTAGTCGAGCGAAATCCTGTTTTGAGTTTGCTATTCAAAGATCTTAGAAATTTTTTTAGTTTGAAAAGTTGATTAAGAATTGTGTCAAGAAGAAGTTATTTTGTTTCCATCTTTCTGTTTATCTTTTATTTCGTCTCTCAAAACATCATTAGTTTCACTTTCATAACCTTTGACTTAAGACAAGCCATTTAATGACTAATTAAAATCAACTAGACTTTATGTTTGTAGGGTCCATCAACTAGTCTAGGCTAGAGCCTTGATTTAGGTTGGAGAGGAAACTCTTCAAGGCTGCAAAACATACATAAGAGTCTATGCTAGGGAGTGTTAAAAGTCAAGTATCGTGAAAGTTATCCGGGACCCCCCTCTAACACAGGGGATAAACATGAGGTCACGTGCAGAAAGGTAGTGGAAATAATCCCTCCAAATCCAGACCAAGCATAGTGGGGAACACATATAGAGGGCTTGTTTTGGGATTCCATCGATTGCATTTGCCACGAAGCTTTGTGGGTCTCGAATTCGTTCGAGGTCCTCAGTTGTCTTCCAGAACACTTTCTTTCGATACCCTTGATAGGTTTCGGGCTTGATACCCTGCTCATTGCAGTCCACTCGACTGTCGACTGTACCTGCCTGGTGACTGTTCATGCGTTGGAAACTTAGTTGCCATCATTTTAGGGACTTACACAGGTGATTGTGGGGGTAGAATGCGGTACCTATGATAGACATCGGGCCAAACTTTGTAGAGTATACCTGGAGGGTGCTTCCGTGTTCGAGTTGCACTTGCACCGGTAAGTTGCTCTAGTGTTGGTTGTTGTAACTGTTCTTCCAAATAGTTTATTCATTGCTTGTTTTATCTCGTAGGGACTTTTTCTAGTGTGTGTTGTTTTTGAACGAATAAAAATCCATAGTGTGTATTTGATATTATCACACAGTGGAGGATCATGAGCTTCGTCGGTCACAAAGGCTTCTTGGCCTACCACTAGTTACACTGGATCCACCCCCGCCACTGCTAAGGCGGAAGCTAGACCAACAAGGGTCTTTTGAAGCGACCGGGTCACAGGAAACTGTGCCCGACAAACATCCGGAGGAACCAACTATTTTAGACCTTGGAGCAGAAACTCTTGGTCCATCTGAAACTCCAACCACTGATCTTTCAGTGCCCATAATTGTACAGATTTATCCTTACGAGTGCCAGACAATGTCACACACAACAATGGAAACAAATGCTGCCACTTCTTCAGGGAATTCTTCTATTACCACTACGGTTGTCATCACAATCGGTGTTCCACCTCCTAACCCACTATCATCGGCCTGAGCCACCATGGTATCAACTGCCTCTACCTCGAGTAGTGGTCTGATCCTGTCTTTGGCGGTGACCACTGCTCCTTTCACACAGAGTGTGACAAGCCCTCCATTCTCATATGGGATGCCTAGCTCAGGTATAAGCCCTATACTCTCCTACTCCACTATACAGAATTTAGGTCTGGGGGTAGGGATCTCTAACACTCCTCTGCAAGGACCCATGGGGGGCACTTCAACTCCCTTTAATGCTTTCCCTTACGAGGGAGGTCATATACCTCCTTCGTCCTCTTTTCTCGGTGGTTCCCACCAGCAATCCGCTGGGCCAAACACACACCATAGTTCATTTGGAGCAGGGAGTCAAGGACCACCTTCTCATAATATGATAGTAGGTTCAACATTGTTTTCTTTGTTCAGTGAGTTTGGTAACAACACTTTCTCGTCAGCTGCTTTCCAAACTAGGGGAAAACTCGGTTACGGACAACCTAATCCTATGCAGGGTACTATTCTTGCACAGGGGGAAAACCCAGGAACTTCTTCCGCATCAGGACCTTGGAATTCTTGCTAGGAATTAGTTCCCTCATCAGGAATGTCAATCTGGGGAAATTATTTTCACAACCAATGGAACCTCGGGCAAGGTGCAATACTTATGCCCATGGGATCGACATGGGGCAACCCTTCCCAAATTCCTCCGAATGTAATGCATGCCCAACCATCTATGTCCTATTTTGGGAATCAGCCAATGATGTCTCCTTAAACGCAAAATCTGTATGCTGGTCATGGCCATGGTTTTTAGCAGAACCCCGACCAACAACCCAACTTTTCCTGGCAACCTGGTGCCAATCAAACTCCAGGCCCCTTTTTCCATGGTTATCACCAACAACACAAACTACCTTTCCTTGCAACCTTACATTTTTCAGACTTAATAAGGTTATTGAATGACCCTATTTGTCACGATCCAAGTTGGCCACTATGCCAACGAAGTTGCCTTCGAAAATACCAAAGTTTGAATCCAAGCCTAACGAAGATCTAGGAGATCATGTGACTACTTTTAACCTTTGGTGCTTGTCTAATTCGTTGAAAGATGACTCCGTACAGTTGCAACTGTTTCAACGTACTCTCATTGGGAGTGCTGTGAAATGGTACATTGAGCTCGACCTCTTAAGATACTCTTCCTTCAGTGAATTGGCAATGGATTTCCTAAACCATTTCCAATTACCTATGAGATACGACGCTGGCACATAATTGCTGGCCAATTTTGAATAGGCAAAAGTAGACCATATCTCTGATCACATACGAGAATGGAGATGTCGGAAGAGTTTGATTAAGGTGACAGTCCCACCAATATTCCTGCTTGAGTGGTTCCTGAAGTCTTTGGTCCCACAGTTATCCAAAGATGTCACAACGTCGAGAGTGTTTTTCGAAGAATATGCAATCATGAGAGCTCAACAACTTGATCTAATCTATTCTCAGTCTGGTCTACTGTACAAAATCTTTCCAGATGTGCCACAATCAATACTCGATAAAACCAGACAAAGAGCTGGACCACATCCTGATGGTATTGTTGGTTCAACACAAACAAAGCCCGCTAAACAACTGACGAAATAATTGCAGCAATTGTCTATCCAGCATACAACGACCAACCAGACTACAAAGGTATAATTTAGGGGCCTCGGTTCTCTAGAAGAGTATCCTCAGGTATAATTTTACCCCTTTTTCGTGCCTGAGGGACTAAATTTACGAAAAAGGGACCCCCACAGAGTCCATAGTTAAATATCTTTTTAGACTCCCTAAAATTGAAAAGATCGCTGAGTGACCTTATTATTTCACACTCATTAAAATGGTCTAGAAGAATATTCCTGATGGAGTCCATAGTTAAGATTTTTTCAGACTCCTTAAAAATGAAAAAAATGTTGAGTGACCTTGTATTTATCACACTCGTTAAAATGGTTTTGAATAGACGTCTGGTTAGTGCTAGTTTACCCCTTTTTCGAGCTGACTAGACTATCTTCGAAAAAGATACCCCAATGGAGTCTCCTTTTACATTTTTTCAAACTCTCTAAACATGAAAAACGACCAAGATTACCTTCTGTGGGCTCGTTAAAATTACATCGAAGGATGTTACCATTGTGTGTTTTGTTAACCGTGTTTGCATACCTGTGTCTTTGGTCTAATGTCGGCTCCATGTTGTTCTCAACTGAACCATATGAAGCATGCCTTATACGCAAGCCCTATAACACTTTGCCTCTATGTCTTGACACCTTTGGCCCCTGGAGGATTTTTCCCGAGTGTCCTTTTCCTGCATATGTCCCTTTTCCCTGAGCATCCCTGTGTTCCGTGTGCTTGGAACTAGTATGTTTGAAACACTTGATCCTCCTTTGTAATGTAGAATTCTTTTCTTCTTTTTCAAGCCTTCCAAACTTATTGAAAAAGACAAAAAAATCAAATATACCCCAAAAAGAGGAAGGGAAAAGTATTTTCTTTTTATTGGCAGCACAATGAGTCACCCTTGGACAAAGCACATCCTTTCGTTTGTTCGTCAAGCCCTGGGATTTAATATGACCTTAGGAATTTGTTCTCGCTACATAGAGTTGTGTCCTCCTCCATTTGGTTATTCTTCCAAACATATGGAGAGTTTGCAGTGCCTCCTGCATCATGAAATTATGTCAAAATATCATGCTTTCTAAGTCTCATCATTTGTCGTGATATTGTCCAAGGGAAGTTTTTACCAATCCTGAGTCGTCCCATATGTAGTTTGTCTCTTGCCCTCATGCTCGGCCATCCTAAAAGTCCAATCAATTCTTTTTTTGAAATCAATGAATCCTCCAGTATGATCATCAAGATCCTCTAGTCTATGACCGACGAGCCGTCGAAGACCTCTGGGTAGTGAAGTCGTACACTCATATTACACTCATAGCCGATTTTTGAAGATTTTGAAGTTGATGCTCGAGCTCTGAAGACCTCATCTCCAGTCATTAGTCCTTATCAGCTTCTAGAAGATGGATACTATAAATGTGTATCTTTTTAATTTCGAGATGTAGATCCACTGTGTATTGCTCGCGGCTACACTTTATATAGTTATATGACATGGATATACAATCTATTTGATTGGTAGCCATGATTTTATTTCATTCCGAGCATGGGTATTCTCGCCTCAGTGAGACAATTGTTATTTTGCAGATGGAACCTCTCGAATTCTGGTCCCTGGGCTCACTGGTTTGGTACGTTGATAAAGATTGATAATGTATTTTGGCCATCAAATGCTCTTCTGACCTCACACATTAGGGGGCATCTGTTATAACCCTAATTTGCACCAGACATACTTACCTGACATCAGGCCATCTCATATGCCTTCTTTGCCAAGCCATAACTGAACAACTCTTCTTAAAAACATCCTTTTTAAAGGCCCACATGCCCTGCTCCACTACAACCCGTGTGTGCACTCTAGTTGACCCACTACAACCTGCGTGTACCTACAAAAGCATGAAAAATGGAAAGTTTCTGATGGAACACACAATTTTGGGTAAGTTAACTAAACCTTTCGACCATGCATGGCCAGTCATTCGACCAAATACCTAGCTACTTCTATCCTATAAAAGAAGGGGTAGAGGTCCCATTTGAAAAAAGGAAAATCATAGTAAAGAAACTCTACCCGAATCTGTATCACCCTTTGCCCAAGATTCTGCAACCATTTTGTGATTTCAACGAAGAGGAGAAGCAAGTGTGTTAGCAGTTGGTGCATAGTAAAAGAGGATCCTAGGACCAGATTCGTGGAGTAGTGGCCATCTTCATTATTGTAAGTTGCTTTAGTGAAGTTAATAATAAATAAGTACTTTTCTCGTCCCACCATATGAGGTTTCCATTGTTTATTGCGTACATGTTGATTAAATCTCTAACCCATTAATCCGTAGATCAAATGCATGTGGAGTTCTTTGTTTGTCTTTTTTGAATGCATGTCAGCCTTGGGAGGAGAGTTGTAGTCAAAGAGCGACCAAGCATGAAGAGGGATCAATCTTCTTAACTTGATCGAATCTTTGAGTGAATAAGGTATGTTCACTTGATCTTCTTAACTGTGTATTTGCTTAAGAGTAATGGAGATTAGGTCTGGGATGATGGTAAAAAGTAGGAATCTTTAGGTCTTTTTTGCATGCATGATAAAACCCTAAGTTCTAGCCCATAAGGGGGATTTCCCACTCACAACACCCCTCTCCCCCTCCTCTTCCCCAAACCCTCGGTTATCCCCCATGCCCTCATCCTCATCTCCTTGTCTGGTCCTCCCTGAACCCTCAAACTCTGAACATTTTCTCGAGGAATTACCACTTCCCATACCTTCTCTCTCCCCCCATATTTCCTCCCCTCCCAAAAAACCTTATGTGCTCCATTTTCACCCTAAAAAAAAGGAGGATGTTTCCTCCTTTGGTGGTCTAGTCCTCGATCCAGATCAACCTAATTCTGTCAGAATGAAGTCTTTCCTTAAAGAATCTCAACAAAAGGTAGTTTTGGACATAAAGAAAGGGAAACAAACCACAATTTCAAGGGCCCTTAGAGAAGGGAAATTCCTCAAAAGGTCTTCCCCATGATCATCCTTTCTTTCAACACTAGGGGTATTGGGGGTGCCTGCAAAATATTATCCCTTAAACAGATCATCATGAGCCATAATCCATATGTGCTACTTATTCAAGAAATAATGTGTAAATCCTCCAAAGCGATAACTATGCCAGAGGGATGGTGTACAAATTGGACATTCAATGCTATCAACATTGCATAAGTGTCTAGAGGCCTTATGACAGGATGAAATCACTCATGTAAACCCTTATCCTCCTCTACTGGTAAATATTCTATTTTCATGAAGCTGAAAGTAGAAAGTTTAGAGATCCCTTGGAACATTATCAAAATTTACGACCTTTATTCGGATCACATCCCTTTATGGGAAGATTTGGTAGCCTCGACAGTGCTTGATGATCCCTTTACATTGGTCGACGATGAACTAAAATTCACTCTCTCTCTTCCTAAATTTTGGGGATCTAATCCTCATTAAGACCCTCTGAGAAACTTCTTTTCTTCTATTTTGGAGAAGCACCATTTTGTCAACGTGGAACCTACCAAACTTGAACCCACGTGGAGGAATTTTTGTCTAAATAATGATGCAATATAAAAAATACTTGATAGATTCTCATGTTAGAGGACCTAATGTCTAATAGCCTAATGATGAAATCTTTTGTATCCTTAGGTGGCATGTCGTACCATGCTCCTATTATTTAAAAAATGGATTCAAGAGAATCTAAGCCCCTATCACCTTTCAAATTCAACCCTATGTGGCTGGAAGAGGAATATTTTCATACAATGGTAACCAACACATGGGTAATCTCTCATCCGAGAATGACTCAACATTCATGAAATAGTTCATTGATAACATTTACCGAGTCAAGGAAGGTTCAAAAAAATGGGTGGCACAATACCTTAAGAAATCCAGGGCAGAGCTGGAAGAAGTCGAAAGGAAGATTACGATGCTGAACTTGGAGATAGGGGACACTTCCCTATTGAAAGACCTCCTAAGCCGCCTATGATCTCTAGAAGAGACCCATCACTCTTACCTAGAAAAAGAGGAGTAGACTTGGCGTTTGAAGAGTAGGGTCTTATGGATCAACCATGGGGACAATAATTCAAAAATTTTCATCATTATGTCAATTATAATAATTCAAAAATTTTCATCATTATGTCAATTATCGTAGAAACATAAACACTATATGGGAGATAGAATGACCAGAAGGGTATCTGGAAAGGTCCTTTAAGGAGAAGTAAGTCAAGGGAATTTTTCACTTTGTTGCTCTATTCAAAGAGCCTGAGGGTTACCCAATTAAGGAAATAGTAGAGGTCACCTCAAAATTTCAACCGACCTTTTCTGAAGACATGAATAGAGCCTTGATGGAAAAAGTGATGGAGGAAGAAGTTCACAATTCCCTCTTCTTAATGGAAAAAAGGAAAAAGTCCAGGCCTAGACGACTTGATCGTGGAATTATAGGTTGGATTTTATGAACTTCTAAAGGAAGATCTTCTAAAATCAATAAGAGAGTCACAGAGCTCATGCGAGGTGATTGGTTCTTTCAAATCCACATTTCTAGCACTCATTCCAAAGTCTCAGTGTGAGATATTTTAGTGACTATTGTCCAATTTCAAGTTGCAATGTTATTTATAAGATAATATCTAAGATTATTGATTTTCATCTTAAACCCATGCCGAGTGAAGTAATCTTAGTCGAACAATTTGGATTTCTAAGCAATCACCAGATCCATGATGCAATGGTTATAGCTCAAGAGTCCTTACTTTCCATCAAAGTCTCTAATCAAGAAGCTATGGTACTCAAGCTAGATCTATCAAAGGCCTATTATAGAGTGAGATAGAATTTTATTCAATTGGATTTGATCCAACTTGGCATGCACCTATCATCCATAAAATGAATTATGGGATGCATCTAGTCGACCTCCTTTTCAGTTATGATCAACGACACTCCCTAAAACATTTCAGAGCCACCTAGGGCCTCAGACAAGGTTGTCCCCTTTATCCCTTCTTGTTCTTGATCATTGAAGAAGAACTTAGAAATTTTTTATCAGAATCCAGATCCTCTAGATCCTTTTCAGGTATAAAAACTTCCCCAACCATGTCTATTTCCAACCTATTGTTTGTCAATGAAGTTCTCCATTTCTCACATGACTCTCTCTGTGACTTGGAAGTTTTAAAAGGAACATTGGATCTCTATTGTAAAGCGACATTCATGCAAATAAATGAAGGGAAATATTGTATCCTCTCCAATAAATTGCTTGGATCGGTCGCTCGATCCATGGCGAACCTCTTTCCTTATCCTCAGAAAGACCTTGAGGAGGGAGTTAAATACCTCAACTTTAAACTTAAACCTGATAATTATCATTTTTCTAATTGGATCTGGATGGTCAAGAAAGTGGAGGCTCTCATATTTGTCTGGGACAATCGTATTCTCTCTTGGGGTGGTAGACTAGTCTTACTCAAATTTGTTATTGAGAGAATCTTGGTCTATTGGATCTCCATAGTGGAAGTCACTAAAGGGATTTTAGATAAAATTAATAAATCCCGTGTCCAATTTCTTTGGTTGGGATCTCACAAATCAGGTGGAATCCCCCTATTCAATTGGGACCATGTGGTGCCCCTAAAGAAGTTAGGTGGGTGGGGACTCAAAAACCTTCCACTCTTTGCTAGGGAATTAGCCGGAAGAAGCCATTGGATACTTATCCATAGTAACAAACTATGGGGAATATTTCTCAAATCTAAATACATTCCTGACCAATCGATCAAGGATTGGTTTAGACAAACTTGAAAATCATCCAAAGGCTCAACAATCTCGAAGGAATTGGTTTCTTCTTTCCCTTTAATCAGGCCATAGATGGTCTGGAAAGTGGGAAACTGAAGAAGTATCAAAATAGGAGAAGATCCGTGGCTCATTTATGAAAATGAATTCCATTTATCATAATCCCTTATTCAATCTTTCCATAATGCATACATTTATACCTTGGAAGATGCTAGAGTGCAAGTCCCTCACTAAATACGAAGACAATGTTGGAAGTCTTCTACCACACTAGGCATGTTTAGAAATGAGGCCTTTGAATGGAGTAGATACATATCTCTCCTAGTCTCCAACTTCATTAAACTCAACCTATATGCTCCCGATGAACTATGTTGGTCCACCCTCCTGTACCTCAGGAAGCCCACCTCCTTTGGTTTCAAATCAAGATAGTGATTGGTGGGATGATTGTTGGTGGCATGATTGTACCTAAGCTTGTTTCCCCTGGAAATATAGTGTGATCGGTGTGGGAATATATATTTAATAATTGGCATGAGATATGATCCTCCAAAGGCATGTAGCTAGTAGTTTCAACATTCCATTCATATATTCATATTCGGTCATATATCCATATTCAAGTGATCCTTCAAATCCCCTCCATTCATATATTCATATTCGGGGGAAACCAACCCTATATATATATATTTCATATTCAATGATATATCCATATTCAAGTGATCCTTTGAAGCCTTTCCATTCATATATTTGTATTCGGGGGAAACCAACCATATATATATATATATATATATTCGTATTCAATGATATATCCATATTCAAGTGATCCTTCGAAGCCCTTCCATTCATATATTTGTATTCGGGGGAAACCAACCATATATATATATATATATGGTTGGTTTCCCCCGAATACAAATATATGAATGAAGGGTTGAAACTACTAGCTACATGCCTTTGGAGGATCATATCTCATTCCAATGATTAAATATATATTCCCACACTGATCACACTATATTTTCGGGGGAAGCAAGCTTAGGTACAGTCATGCCACCAATAGTCATCCCACCAATCACTATCTTTAATTGAAACGAGAGGAAGTGGGGTTATTGAGGTACATGAGGGTGGACCAACATAGTTCATTGTGAGCATCTGGGTTGAACTATGAACTATGTTTGTCCACCCTCCTATACCTCAAGAACCCCACCTCCTCTAGTTTCAATTCAAAATTGTGATTGGTGGGATGACCGTTGGTGGCATGACTATACCTAAGCCTACTTCCCTTGGAAATATAGTGTGATCGGTGTGGGAACATATATTTAATCATTGGCATGAGATATGATCCTCCAAAGGCATGTAGCTAGTAGTTTCAACCCTCCATTCATATATTCATATTCAGGGAAACCAACCATATATATATATATATATATATATGATCCTCCAAAGGCATGGAGATAGTAGTTTCAAGCCTCCATTCATATATTCGTATTCGGGGGAAACCAACCACACACACACACACACACACATACAGGTGTGTGTGTGTATATATATATATATGTGTGTGTGTGTGTGTGTGGGAGGGGGGGCGGGGGTGAGGGAATTGTAGGGAAAGTGTGCTTTATGATATAAAATTGTGATACGGACCCTAGGGGCTCATTATCTTGACCCATCTAACCTACTTGAACTTATATGTTGCAACAATGTTGCTTTCACTTCACTATTCTTTCAAGAAATAAAGGCATTGAATCAATCAAAAGTAAACTCAACTAGCTAGCATCTAGTTGAGGGAGAAAGGGTCGAGTTGGGATATTAATGAGATCAAGCAATTGTGAGAAGGATGAGATAACCCCACCCTCAACTTAGGGTCCTTACCATGGAGTAGTGACGAAGGAGGGATTACCTACCTGATCAATTGAGCCTGCAAAGTGCATGAATCAAACTACATCCGATCTATTAAATTATATATCATGCTTGGCGCCTTCTTTCTTTATTAAATAAATAATTGTAACATATATGTAGGAAACACATATAATGATGGTTCAAATAAAACATTCACACATTCAATCAACAATAACCAGCCAAACAGCCTTGAGCGACATAATTTGAAGATCAAAAGAGCACTTTGTACCACTGCTACAACATGCTATTGATTGAATCGTAGTATCAAGTAGTACTAGGATTAGGTAGCACGTAGATAATTTGAGAACGTTATCGTAAGTGTACTCTCCCACAACATTCCCACCTTAGGAAGATTATTATCCATTAAACCATTTTGAGCTTCGTCCACATGTATTGATCTTTATCCATGGGAGATAAGGGTTGTACCCGACCAAGACCAATAAGCATCAAGAGGGTAGTAATAGTAGCAACGACATATTGATATTTATACCCACACAACAATAGAGGTAAGCACCAATCACAATAGCTTTCCCACCATCACACGAGATTTGGATGCTAGCAGATCTAGAAGTGAGATACATATTCAGATTAGTCGTGGATATAGAGATACATATCAAGTTGACTCCTAGGAAGGGGAGAAGCAACCCAACCTAGTAATGTAGCCTTGAGAAACATATAAGTTATTGCAAATGAAGCAGGAAGAGACTAAGTTAATAGTAGAATTGAAAGAAAGGGCCTAGATCCATATAAGTTATTATGCTAATTTGAAAGTTGGGGTATATAATAGTATCGGTGTGTATATAATAGGCCTCACCTCAGTGCTTCACTGCAACAAAGGAGATGTGTGTTGGTCCATGTTACTCATTAATTAGGGTAGTCAATATTTAGAAAAACATGGATAGTTGTTATTAATAGGGTGCCTATCCAACATAGGGCCTCACCAACTACTTACCTTTTTGACTGACTGAATAATGATTGGTTTCTCTTTCATCCAGGGATTGACACAAAACTCGCCAACTATATAGAGCTGTTCTGCAGCTGCTTCGATGCTTGATATTACCTTACCACTGGTTGCGGGATAATCAAATTAATAACTAAGTGAAACATTATATTTCAGAAAGTGGCTCTGAATCTTGGTTGAATTATTCCATTCGGGTTCATTCCCCCCTCAGTTCTTCTTCCTCTTCGGCATTCTAAAGAACTCCTTAGTAACCATATATCTATTGGTGTGCACAATGAATTTTTCCAGCCACCAAGAGAGGCTTACTTATTGAATGGTACCTGAAACCAAAACTGCAGCTGAGCTTACCTACAAGAAATCAATTCAATGCCAATTATAGAAGTAGAAGTGATCAACCAATGGTTCTACGGAAGTCACTTCCAATCTGACTCTCAGGCTGACAAAATAATTTTCTGTTGACATAAGATAAAAGAATCCCCGACAAGAATCCCCGACTGCTTGCCTTGCTGGATTTCGATTATGATGTTTCGTGGATTTCGATTATAATGATTTTTTTCATTAGAAAGAAGAAAATATAAATATGTCTCCCAATAATTAAAACCATGAAATTTATGTTTTATTATCTTTCCCAAGGGGCTGTGTGATTGTTGGTGGTTGATTCCCTCCTCCATGGCATGTTAAATATGGAACACATGGATCTACAAATTCTCTACACCATTAACTCGAATTTTGTTCAACTTGTACTTTGCTGAACCATAACATAAGATCTTGAATTAATATCAGGGCTATGTGATTATTGGTGGTCGATTACCTCCATGGCATGCTAAATATGGAACACATGGATCTACAAATTCTCTACATCATTAACTCGATTTTTGTTCAACTTGTAGCTTGCTACCCATAACATAAGATCTTGAATTAATATCATATAATAGTTTGTACATAAATGAGCCATTAGTCAAAAGCAAATACAAAATACACATTTCTTTTAATGTTAATTATATTTTTAAATTAAATACAAAATAAATGCAATGGAAAACACCTTAAGTCTAAATTACAATTTTTAGCATTAAAAATGATAAATATAAGGTTAAGGGTAGGCAAAAATATATGTAATGGATGACAAAACGATGATGAAAATATGACAATTCTAAGGGCCTTCATATCCTGCCAAGTGAAGATATTTCATTCCCTCATGTAACCATGTATCTATGTATCTATCTTTCAAATTCTTATGAACCAAGGTGCAAGGACCCATGTTGAATTATTCTTCCATTTTTCCAATTCATAATAACTGATCCTTCTATCCATAGTTTTAATTTACTTTGATTGTCCCACATGACAATTTGCTGATGAAATATATTAATATTTTTCCCAAGAATATCTTGAAGTGACTTCAAATTATGGTTGTCCCATTTTTCAAAGTTCGTATTTCACATCGATGAGTCATATTTAGACACATATCATCATTATGTTAACTAATGCATGAATATAAAATTTATTGTAGAAAAACTAATTTGATCCATATAATGATATCTCATCCATGTACATCTTGAACTTTTTTAGAGGTTATGTTTATTTTCAAGAATGATTTGTAACAACTATAGCTTCAAAACATCACCCACAATGGATTTGTAGTAACCCGATGGATCTGCAACAAAACCTGTAGGATGGGATATGCAACAAAACCTACAAGTCTAATAAATCTCTGATTTCTCTCAAAGGATGTTTTAGGTAGTTGAGGTTTTTTTATGAGCAGGTTTGTCCTAATGCAATGCTTCTCTTCACCAAAAATCACGAATACCCAATTCATAATCTTTTGATATGAACAAACCATGGGATCCAAAAAAACCTATAATATGGGATCCATAACAAACCTATAGCATAGAATACACAAAAATCTTGTCATGTGATACACAACATTCTTGTAAAGTAGGATCCGTAACAAACCTGTAATAGGGGATCCACAACATTCCTGTAACAGGGGATCTACAACTGTATTTCCAAAGGTAGTTACACATTTCTTTTGGGGTGTTTCCTTGTTTGATTTTAGAAAAATTGTTGTCATCAAAATATTATGTATACTCATAGAAATATTCAATATAATCTTGAAGAAGAACTGTTTCTGCAATATCTTGTTCTACTGCAGGTTCTTGTGCAATAACAACTCCCGTTTTTTCTGAATAGTCTCCATAATCTGCCTTGCTGCTTCATTTTTTTTCTATTAGTTCTTATGTGACAACAACATAGATTTTTTATATTGGTTCTTGTGTAACAACATCAATGTATTTCCTTGCCTTAGTTGTTTCTACAACATGAGTAGATATAGTCCTTCTCTTTCTTGAATATCCAAGGGGTGTGCCACAAGGGATGATATCATGGTTTAAAATGGAGTAGTGAAAGTTCTGGATTAAACAAGAGTGGCAGTGGTGTGTGTTGATGTTTGGGCAACATCGGGCAAACATTCTCCCAAATTAATAATTAACAATATAATTAATAATAATAATTATTATTATTAATATAATATACAAATAATATATTTATAATATAATGTATAAATATATATAATAAATAATAATAATAATAAATAGTTATTAATTGTCCAAGGGACACATCCTTTCATGCATGGTCACCATATGTGCCTTTAGGTTCTCTATATATTTGGCACATTCATCATTGTAATAATAAATATATCTCATATCATCTCATATAGAAATTCAACATGGTATCAGAGCAGGACTGGGCTTGACTCCCTCATGGGAGGGCCCAAGAAAATGAGAGAGATAACTTGCGTTTTGTGTGAATATTTCTAACATCATGAAGGTCATGTCTTAGTACTACATTATAGACTAATTCTTTTCCAAAACTTGCTTTGGGCCCCAACTTCCGGTTGTGGATTAAATTCAACATGTCGTTCCTCTTCATATGCCTATGATGGAAAAATGCTCAGACTACTACTTAAACAATTGTTCGTGTATAGATTCCTTCTACATGAACGAATCCAAATCTTGCTTCCTCATTTTATCTCATCTCAGGACACTTGTAGAGACCTTGAACGAGGGAAATTTCATTTTCATCACAGTGCAAAGCACTGATATTTATATCGGCTAAGGAGATCGTGACTAAGTGTGTATTTATCTCTTCAACGCAAGAGTTGTATTAAATTACTTGGTTGAATGTATGATGCCAGATTGAGTTCCTAGTTGAAGGGGCATTTCTTTACTTCTTCTCTTCTCCAATCCATTCCCACTCCAAGTATTATTGTGTAAAATACACAGTGAAATTGAATTGCTTTGGTGAGAAACTATAATGAGCATTAAAAGGCTAGAGAGGATGTAAACCACATGCTCACTATGGTTATTAATCATGTTTCGATGCGTTATCCACCCAATAGCTTATCAACATGGTAATTGATTTTTGATTGTGTGCATATTGAAGTGAAAAGAGTGGAGTTCCTTCAAGACATAGGGAACGCAAGTATGGTTGGTGTGGTAGTAGCCGTTTTGGACTAGGAGACTTCAAGGAAAGAGGGAGTGTTGATGTTTCAGCATCAGGAAGAAATTATCCTAGATTGGTCATGTTGATTTGACCAAGGGAGGACGATACATTCACTTGCGGGGCTATGTTAGTGGTGAATGGTCCAGGATGTTTATGGTTCTCTAGTTAGTATCACTGGGCAAACATTATCCCAGATTGGTCATGCTGATTTGACCAAGGGAAAATTATACATTCACTCATGGGGCTTTGCTAGTTATGAATGGCCCATGCAGAGTCTTTCTCCTTAGTCATGTTGATTTGACTAGGAGTGATAAAGACCTGAGATGCAACATTAGGAAAACATTCTCCCAGATTGATCATGCTGATTTGACCAAGGGAAAATGATACATTCACTCACAGGGATTTGCTAGTGGTCAATGGCCTAGGTGTAGTATTTCTCCTTAGTCATGCTGATTTGACTAGGAGTGATAAAGACTCGAGATGCTAGATGTTATCACATGCAGACCCAGAGTGAGCATGATCTTAGAGAGAGTCAATTGGCTTAGAGGGAGAGTCATAGAGGGAGTTCCCCCTGAGGTTCAGGTGGGAGAGAGACATCTCCCAAGACTGACAGACATGTGTCATGAGTCTAGGGAGAAGTTTGTATACTTCAAAGAAAAGGTTGGCATGATGCAAAATGTATCCCTTGCTGAGAGAGAGTGTTGATGTTTTAGAAGCATCGGGAAGACATTCTCCCAGATTAATATTTAATAATATAATTAATAATTATTAATAATATTAATAATATAATATATAAATAATATATTTATATATAATGTATAAATAATAATAATAAATAATAATAATATTAAATAGTTATTAATTGTCCAAGGGACGCATCCTTTCATGGATGGTCACCATATGTGCCTTTATGTTCTCTATAGAATTGACACATTCATCATTGTAATAATAAATATATCTCATATCATTTCATATATAAATTCAATAGTGTGCTCACGATAAGTAAACTCTTGGTCGATGTTTCTCCCCCAACTGAAAACTTTTTTCATCATTGGAAAAATAAAAAATGGTAAGGAAGTAGGGAAAAATAGAGTAGGCTTAGGTGTTTTTCCAAATATAAACCTATAGTATTTAATGAATCTAAAAAAAATTAGAAAGAGAAAGAATACCTACATTACTTGATAAGTCCATGACATATATAAAAAGTATATGCCATCATGAGAAGTAGGAGATCTAGTAAAAATTGGGTCTCTTTTGCTTTACTGTCTTGATTGATTCTATAGTAGGTTCTTCAAAAGCTCCCATGAAAAGAGTTTCTATAGAAAATTATTTGAGGTTCTACAACAAGATGAGGATTTGCAACATGAGGTTATGTAGCAGATTGAGGTTCTACAACAGGCTGAGGGTCTATATAAGATTGAAGATCTGTAGCTGATTGACAATATTCCTGTAGCATAAGATCAACGAAAGGAGGTTTTGTACCAGGCCGAGGTTCTACAACAAGTTGAGGATATGTAGTAGACCAACAATATTCCATAGCCAACCAAATAATTCTTATTTAAGTAGATAAAAAATTTGGCACTTGTATATTTCTTGACAGATGGGGAAATTGAGAATAGGGGAAATATGTTTTACAAAAAAATAGGATGCACAATAACTCATAGTGCCATCATGTTACAACAATAGAGAAAATAGTTGAATTGGATGCCACAAGACTTATTGGTGTTGTTTTTTGTGTAACAATACCAATATTTCCTCTAAACTTGCTTATTTCTATTGCCTCTGTAGAAATAGTGGATCTGTGAAATGCCGTTGAAAATGAACACATACTGTAGAACTTGTAGCACACTGTTAAATGTTGAACATGAAGGAAGTGTGCTAGACAAGATCAGTAGAAAACAAACAACAATAAGAATTTTGGTGGAGTGGTAGCACCAAGCTCTTGGAAATATTTATTTAATGAGCAAATTAGACTTGAAAATGGATTTATTGCTTGATTTTCTATATTTATTTATTTATTTTAAACCTTGCCCACCAACAAGTTTGTTTTCAAACAAGATATATTTGATTGTGCTTAGAGGGTTTTCATAGTTAAAATTCTTATTCCCAAGGAATGCCCACTAGAGACTAGTTTATATGGTATGATGGTGCCTAAAACATGTTTTCACCATTAGATTTATTTTATTATTTTATACTTTTTTGATACAGGAAATAAGATAGCTTGGCAAATCAACGGTGTAAGTGGATTGAGTTATGTTATTGAGTGGGTTAGGGGTGGATGGAGTAGGAATTTATGGAGGTATTTATGGAGGAGGAAGTAGAGAATAAGTTGAATTTATGTTTGGTAATAGTGGTTATATGATATTTTGAGAAAAATGATTTTTCTTCAACATCAACCACATATGCAAAGGAAACTTATTGACTCTAGCTTACACTTTTCTCCTAACCATATTTGAACTAGGAAGAATAAAATGCATTAGAATACCATAGTTCTGCAGTAGTTGAAAATATTACATCTTCTTGAAAGCTTCATGTGCAACAATGGTACTACTAAGGAATAAGGTGGATCGACAATGCTTGAATGATAAGGATGATAGATCATTGACTCTCTGGCTTCTGTAGGAATTTTCCTTGACTTCTGTAGCACTTGTCTCTTGTATTCACTTCTGTAGCACTTGTATCTTGACAATTGTAGCATTGGTATTCAGTTTTGTAGAACTTGTTTTCACTTATGTAGTACTTGTATTCACTTGATTTTCAAATCAATTCTCCATTTTCCTTGTATTCTATCCTTTTGCAACTTTGTGAAAAATCTTGGTGTTGTTGGTCAACAGTCTGAGTTATTTTGTAGCCATCTTTTACGAACATGAACTTCAGACATGGTTTGTTCAAGGACTCAACATCACATGATATTTCACTTTTGGGATGTCTAGGTAACATCATTTTTTTGTATAAACCCAAACTGGTCTTCGAAAATCACTCCTTTATGGATGGTTGACCTTCTTGATCCTTTTGCGACCTACAAAAAAAAATAGGACTTGTCTGTAATAAACGGTGAGATCATGGAAGAAGAAAGTTGTCCATACTTTATTCTTTCGAAAATAATTGTAAATAGTGCATATAAAACAGATTTAAAAGGATACATAAAGTAATTTTTATTTTCAACATGCTAAGGAGAGGTGACCAACTTAGACTACCCAACAATGTTTTGGTCATACATTTCTCAATTGATGTATGATTGGAATGATTCCAATCTAGATTAAAGTATATTCATGGGGATATATCTAGTATAAAAAGTTTTTTAAAGTTATTTGAAATTGTATGTCAAATATATTGAGAAACAACTTGTATAACATAGTTGTTTTTATGTTTTAACCTAGATATTCGACAATCACTATTTTGGCCACAAATTTTTCCTCTAATATTAGATTGATATGATTATTGTGGGAGATGAAATTTTATTAATGCATATATTTCCCATAGAAATAGGTTTGGAAAACATCAATAATTGATATGTCAAATAGGCTGATAATAGTCTAGGATGCAAATTGTTAATAATGTAGAATTTAGGATATGCAGTGACTAATTTGAACATAAATTTTTTCATTCGGTGTCATATTGATATGGTTAGAGTGGGATATGAAATTAAATTTATGTATATGTTTCTAATAAAAACGAGTTTTGAATATATGGATAATTAATATATCAAATATGCTGATGAATAACCTGCATGTAGTTGTTTTTTTATTTTCAACATGGACCGACATTCACTATTTTGAGCACAATTTTTTCATTTGATGTCGAATGGACGTGATTCCATTGAGATATGAAAGTATATTCAAGTATATATCTCCACTAAAAACATGTTTTGAAAATGTGATGATGTGATGTGCCAAATATGCTATTGAATAACCAGAATACAGAATTGTGACAATGCATATTTTGGGACAAACAATTACTAATTTGGGTATAATTTTTTCGTATGATATCAAAACGAAGATATCAAAATTGGATTGTAAACTGTATTCCAAGGGACCCACCCCCAGAAATAGGTTTTTAAATTTCCTTCATTTGATCCCCCAAAAATTGGTTGTCCCAACTTTGTTTTTAGTGGATTTGTGAATTCAAAAATGCTACAGAAAGAGTTGGCTTAAATTTTCATGTAGGTACATAGTTTGTTTATGGAGAGATCTTGGATTAAATCTATACATATCTCAATAATCACCTAGAATATTTTTAGAGGACTTTTTTTTTCTCTTCATGAGTGATATGTAGCTATGGAAAAACAATGTCTATAGGGGTTTTGTAGCAACTTGATATAGATATGATAAAAAGGCTATATTTCTAAAAGTATGATATGGGTATGTGGAATTTTTTGATGGGCGTATATTTCTTAGTGTAATTCTTCCCTATACAAAAAATATCATTGACCTAAATCATGAGATGTGAGATACAAAAAATTCATTATGAGTCTATTCTCATTTTCATGTCCAAACAACAAAATTGTGATTTGCATAGCTACCAAATTCATGAAATTGATAATGTATCAAATACCTTTTTGAAATTGATTGAAATGATTTTTGTATGATGTTGAATTTGAAAATTTGGTTACTGTCTTCATCCTCCTCCCCCTTCTTCCATGGTGCTAATTGGAAGCCCATGTAATGATTCTTTTAGGATTAATGTGGCCAACAACAAAACATCTATTCATCGCTTTAATTTTGACTTTTCATTCCATCTAATAGGCCCCGAAGAAAATGAGATTAGGTGTGTTGTTACTTTATGTGTTTGAATGGAGTGTTAATGAACAAAGAAGGAGAATGAGTTAAAGGAGAAGTTAGATATGGAGGAGTAGAGGAAAGAGAGGAAGGTAAGAAAAGGAGTAGATTAAGGAGACTAGAAAATGAAAGGAAGAAGAAAGAGCAATAAATTGAAGCATAAAAAGAAGAAAAGCACGAGTAAAGGAAATATATGGGGAAAACACAAATGAAAGGGAAATAAAAGTGAGGAGGCAAGAGGGGAAAGAAGATAGGATAGAAGAAGGAAATTTAGAGTAAGTAAGAGAAGACACATAATGGAAAAGGAAGAGACACGAGGAATAAAAGATGCATATGAAGAATGTATGAAAGTAGAGAAAGGTAGAGGAAAAAGATGAGTGAAACAAAATAATAAGAATGTATAAAAGTAAAAGGTAGGAAGATAAAGAAGATTGATGAAGAAGAGTAAATAAGAGAGATGGTAGGGTGAAAAATGAAATGAAGAGCTCAACAACCCAAAATGCTACATATTTTGATGGAGATTAACCACATATCCAATAATCAATCTAGATCCAAGCCAAAAGGATTTCATGATAATGCATAAATAAATAAATGAAAGAGAGACCCTTCCCCACTTTTTCATTATTTGTCATGTCCTTCAATGAAT
>SNQJ01S0001100.1:121288-150436 GCA_010110895.2 Picea sitchensis
ATCACATGATATTTCACTTTTGGGATGTCTAGGTAACATCATTTTTTTGTATAAACCCAAACTGGTCTTCGAAAATCACTCCTTTATGGATGGTTGACCTTCTTGATCCTTTTGCGACCTACAAAAAAAAATAGGACTTGTCTGTAATAAACGGTGAGATCATGGAAGAAGAAAGTTGTCCATACTTTATTCTTTCGAAAATAATTGTAAATAGTGCATATAAAACAGATTTAAAAGGATACATAAAGTAATTTTTATTTTCAACATGCTAAGGAGAGGTGACCAACTTAGACTACCCAACAATGTTTTGGTCATACATTTCTCAATTGATGTATGATTGGAATGATTCCAATCTAGATTAAAGTATATTCATGGGGATATATCTAGTATAAAAAGTTTTTTAAAGTTATTTGAAATTGTATGTCAAATATATTGAGAAACAACTTGTATAACATAGTTGTTTTTATGTTTTAACCTAGATATTCGACAATCACTATTTTGGCCACAAATTTTTCCTCTAATATTAGATTGATATGATTATTGTGGGAGATGAAATTTTATTAATGCATATATTTCCCATAGAAATAGGTTTGGAAAACATCAATAATTGATATGTCAAATAGGCTGATAATAGTCTAGGATGCAAATTGTTAATAATGTAGAATTTAGGATATGCAGTGACTAATTTGAACATAAATTTTTTCATTCGGTGTCATATTGATATGGTTAGAGTGGGATATGAAATTAAATTTATGTATATGTTTCTAATAAAAACGAGTTTTGAATATATGGATAATTAATATATCAAATATGCTGATGAATAACCTGCATGTAGTTGTTTTTTTATTTTCAACATGGACCGACATTCACTATTTTGAGCACAATTTTTTCATTTGATGTCGAATGGACGTGATTCCATTGAGATATGAAAGTATATTCAAGTATATATCTCCACTAAAAACATGTTTTGAAAATGTGATGATGTGATGTGCCAAATATGCTATTGAATAACCAGAATACAGAATTGTGACAATGCATATTTTGGGACAAACAATTACTAATTTGGGTATAATTTTTTCGTATGATATCAAAACGAAGATATCAAAATTGGATTGTAAACTGTATTCCAAGGGACCCACCCCCAGAAATAGGTTTTTAAATTTCCTTCATTTGATCCCCCAAAAATTGGTTGTCCCAACTTTGTTTTTAGTGGATTTGTGAATTCAAAAATGCTACAGAAAGAGTTGGCTTAAATTTTCATGTAGGTACATAGTTTGTTTATGGAGAGATCTTGGATTAAATCTATACATATCTCAATAATCACCTAGAATATTTTTAGAGGACTTTTTTTTTCTCTTCATGAGTGATATGTAGCTATGGAAAAACAATGTCTATAGGGGTTTTGTAGCAACTTGATATAGATATGATAAAAAGGCTATATTTCTAAAAGTATGATATGGGTATGTGGAATTTTTTGATGGGCGTATATTTCTTAGTGTAATTCTTCCCTATACAAAAAATATCATTGACCTAAATCATGAGATGTGAGATACAAAAAATTCATTATGAGTCTATTCTCATTTTCATGTCCAAACAACAAAATTGTGATTTGCATAGCTACCAAATTCATGAAATTGATAATGTATCAAATACCTTTTTGAAATTGATTGAAATGATTTTTGTATGATGTTGAATTTGAAAATTTGGTTACTGTCTTCATCCTCCTCCCCCTTCTTCCATGGTGCTAATTGGAAGCCCATGTAATGATTCTTTTAGGATTAATGTGGCCAACAACAAAACATCTATTCATCGCTTTAATTTTGACTTTTCATTCCATCTAATAGGCCCCGAAGAAAATGAGATTAGGTGTGTTGTTACTTTATGTGTTTGAATGGAGTGTTAATGAACAAAGAAGGAGAATGAGTTAAAGGAGAAGTTAGATATGGAGGAGTAGAGGAAAGAGAGGAAGGTAAGAAAAGGAGTAGATTAAGGAGACTAGAAAATGAAAGGAAGAAGAAAGAGCAATAAATTGAAGCATAAAAAGAAGAAAAGCACGAGTAAAGGAAATATATGGGGAAAACACAAATGAAAGGGAAATAAAAGTGAGGAGGCAAGAGGGGAAAGAAGATAGGATAGAAGAAGGAAATTTAGAGTAAGTAAGAGAAGACACATAATGGAAAAGGAAGAGACACGAGGAATAAAAGATGCATATGAAGAATGTATGAAAGTAGAGAAAGGTAGAGGAAAAAGATGAGTGAAACAAAATAATAAGAATGTATAAAAGTAAAAGGTAGGAAGATAAAGAAGATTGATGAAGAAGAGTAAATAAGAGAGATGGTAGGGTGAAAAATGAAATGAAGAGCTCAACAACCCAAAATGCTACATATTTTGATGGAGATTAACCACATATCCAATAATCAATCTAGATCCAAGCCAAAAGGATTTCATGATAATGCATAAATAAATAAATGAAAGAGAGACCCTTCCCCACTTTTTCATTATTTGTCATGTCCTTCAATGAATTATTTTTGCATCCTCTTGGCTTCATCTCCTGTAGAATCCTCAGTCACTAATGCTTTCTTCCTCTTACCAAATTTCCTTCAAGGATATTAGTGTTGTGGGTGGCTCTTACTACACCACAAAAAATATTTTAATAACTTAATCCATGCATATATATGACCTAATTTATAATGAAAAACATTTATTACATGGTTGCGAAGGGAGTCATCCCTGCAAGGTTCCATACCATGTGTTATTCAAAAAAATGGAAAAGTATTGTTGCACCTTTGGAAAAATAAAAAACATTTTGTACATGGTTATGTGAAGGGAGTCAACCTTTCAAGGTTCCATACCATGTGCTATTCTAAAACCAATGGAAAAATACTATTTCCCCTTTGGAAACTCCCTAACAATGGTGCCAAAATAATGAGCTCTTTAATTACCTTTCTGATTTATAGCAAGGCAAGTAAATAATCTGTGCATTAATTTGGTCAACCCAAGGTTCTATTTTACTTGTGAGTTAATGTGCAATGTTGTAATGTCCCTAGCCACCCAGCACATCGGGAAATTCCACAAAGGAACATCTTACTGCTCTGATACCATTTTGTTACATACCTGGCCACTCAGGCCGGTTCATGCTACCGAAAAACACATTCTTATTGATCTTATGATAACCCATAAAGTATCATACCCAACCATAGACCTCTTGGGATATGGCACATAGAAAATCTTGCAGAACATCATACATATATAACTTAACAGACAATTACATTCTACTAATATACATATAAATGCATAAATAATAGTAAATCCTATACGTACAACATATACAGGATAAA
This sequence comes from Picea sitchensis, assembly GCA_010110895.2. Classification (NCBI taxonomy): domain Eukaryota; kingdom Viridiplantae; phylum Streptophyta; class Pinopsida; order Pinales; family Pinaceae; genus Picea; species Picea sitchensis. The sequence continues at coordinate 124,627 of SNQJ01S0001100.1, forward strand.
CTCATAAATATAAAATATGTACAAATACAAAGCAAGTAAATGAACACATAAATGGTACTTATATTTTTAGAGAAGACCACCAACTGCATGTAGACCTTCCATGAACCTCCCAGCCTTAGACCACACTACTCATCATGCTCAGCAGTGGGTCACCCCCAAGCTGGGACTAAGCTCCACCCAAGGCAAGGGATTCCTTCCTAGTCTAGGTTGAGGTTACAGGACATTGCACAGTGAAACTGGAAGGATTCTCTCCAAGAGCCTTCTTACGCCCACTACTCATGGACTCTCATTCTCCACATGCATGTTCCACCCCGGGAATATGCATCTTCATTGTTCCATAGTCCATAAACTGCTCCACTTCCCTTTTTAGGGTCTTGACAATAGGTCAGATCAATAATTCTCAGAGCTTCGTAGCTGGTGCTGGACTCTCTCTAGGAGAAATCACTTCCCATCAAACTCTCTCACTTGGAGAGAGTTTCTCATAGGCCTGACAACCTACCTCTTCAACCACGGGCCTGAAAAACCACTTCTTCAACCAACTTCAACTCAGTTCCAGCAAGGTGAGGACAACAACAAAGGTTCAATATAACTCAAGGAATGGAAACAACCACAATTTGGTAAGGCACAACACGGTTTTGGCAAGTACAAATATGTTGGGATTCACGAGAAAACATAGGTCAAATTCCCCCGTTACTGGTTTTAGAGGTGCGTCCAAGATGCAGAGGTCCACGACGGAGGCTCGAAAAGTTAGGAGAAGGATGGGAGAATGGGGAGTGAACCCCCCAATGAGCTAACTCTCCATCTTTAACTACATGCACTCATGTCGACACCTGTCTTTCTAGAGCTTCATGCACTCCATTTAGCATTCGTTCCCTTTCCCAGGAACATAGGATATCTGGGTTTATTTTTCCCCACTTTAATATTTTCATTTTTTAGGAATATATTATAATATTCCCTTGGGTTAAGCCCTCTATCTTAGCCCCTCTTTCCTAGCCACTTATCCCCCTTCAATCACCCTACCTAGTGGAGCTTATTCCCCCATTCTCTTTTATCATGGTCGGTCTACACACAATGATGTATTTATATTAATGATATGAGTATTTACATATACAAAAATAGGCTCTTTGGCCTTTAGCATCTAGGCTCTCCGGCCTAATCATCACATAAGCCTCCTAGCTTATAATCACTTGGCTCACCAGCCTACAAAACATATTTACATTCACAATTACAATTGGGGCTCGGTCTTGGGATGTTACAATCCCCTCCCCTTATTTATGCACTTTCCTCAGTGCATTATATACAATGTACCATTCAAATTCTTTAAAAAAATCCAAGATTTAGCTATTGGAATCTTGTTATCCATCTAGTGCTCTACTTTCCAACACCAATTATGCTATTCATACTGCAGCTGGAAGTTAATTGCTCTATTCCATAGAGCTTCTTCCAGAAATAATTCAGCTCACTGTTCCATTTGACACACCCTCCTTATGGAATCTACCATGCCATAATCATCCTTGATTTGCCTCCTCCTTGTTGCACTTTCCCTTCCAGGCTCAGGCATCCCTTCACTTCTACGCAATCCTTCAACGATCCATCTTGCCAAGGCTTTCACACACAAGGAGAGCGCTAACCCATTACTAGAACCCCACCAAGGTTCTAGAATTATAGGGCTTTAGTGTCCTCAATAGTAGTTGTTCTTTCTAGCATTCCAACTTTGATCATTATTATCTCATCTGCATCACACACATGCAATTATCATGAGATAACATAAAAGAATTCATTTAGAAATCAAATTAATTTCATAAGGAATTCAACTTTTCCCAAAATATGAAATTCCTTTTCATAATTTTTTTTTTCATTGTTGTTGCAATAATAGGATGTAGTCTTCCTTATGGATTTCAACAAGCACCATGTTGAATACCATTTTTCCTGCAATGCTTCTATCTTGCATTCAACCAACAAATTTTCAGTATTTCTTGTACATCATACTCTCATTGCAATATGTACAAAAATCTTATGAAGTGTTCTGAGAATTGTCGATAACTAACAATTCGATAACAACTACAACCAATTTATTGGATAAAATGAATCATCATTCTATGCATACGCCTGTTCCTCATTAATATTAGTAAATTCATTGCTCCTTTTTTTGAATAGAAACTTTCCTGTAGTCAATGTTCATGTGACTACTTGACTTGTAACTTTCATGTTTCAATGTCTAACAAATCCTGAAATGTTCTCAATTCCATGAGTTAGCAACACTTCAGCCATTAGTATAATTATTTCCATGCAATAATATATATGCATGCACTCACAAAACACATTCAAGAAATGCACTCACAAAACACATTCAAGAAATGCATTTAAGTATACAATTATATCATGTATGAGTGAAACTCTCAATGCCTATTTATCCATTGCACCTTTGCATTGATTTTCAAAATGATCCTTATCTAAGTCATGTATATCACCATCCATAAGTTGAAAATCTGGTCAATGTCTTGACACATCCTCCACACACTTCCCATTGTCTTCTCGATTATTTGGATGCCTTCCTTTTCGACCCGAACACTACACCAAGAATATAATTCGATGGTGTGCATTAGTGTTAGAAAAAAGGTTGCATCGCAAGTTTTACTTAAAGGTAGGAAGCTCATTGGGTATTCATGCAGTACATAACCTTTCTATATCCATACCATTCCATATCCGACCATGTCCTGGTCTCATACATGACTAGCTTTCCTGGAATCATTCTTATAACAAGTTCTTATCTTTTATTTCTTTGGTTATTACCTCATAACCAAATTAACATAACATGCTACTATGTGAGTGTGTTCATTCAAAAGATAGGAAGATTTGATAACTATAACATGCCTCTACCCTTTACCACACCTAGTGGTAACTTATTCCTGTTAATGCACTTAAACAATACCATAGTGCGTATTATAAAAAATTCAATTTGGGGAAATTCTTACCTGAATTTCCTTTTGGCAATTATGCAACATAATTTCAAAAGAGAAATACTTACCTGCATAGCTACCATTAAACGATTTTGATGCTACCTAATTAGCTGATGACAATAGAATCTCTCATGCCTCTTATCAGTCTTATAATCAACATTCCAACTTTCTGTTGCTTCCTTCCATTTGTAGCAACATCATCAGCAACACTTGCAAACTTGCAAGCATTCTCTCTTTATGGCTATCCCAAGAAGCCATAACATACTTGTTTCTACAGTAATTGCATCAACTTCTTTCTCCTTGTATCATTTTTCCTTGTTGATCCCAAAAGTCTTCAATTCTTTTGGATTCCCGAATCTTCATGTGCTCTCATTGTAACCACTGTGCATGATTATTTCTGATCTGAGCACTTTCTAGCCAAATCACTCTTGGTTGTCTTTTCTTTTCCATCCTAATGCTAAGATGATATTAATCTTAAACTTTTATTTATTTCCTAGATCCATCTATCCCAACTCGTACTTGGATGAATTATAATTCCAATCATGTTGTCTTATAGACTTTGGATCTTCAACATCCATTTACTTTTCAAACTGAAATACTTCATCCCTTTCCTGACTGAGTACTTTAGTATTTGAGTTTTCTTGCACTCTTCTATTCTCCTTGCCAACTAGCCTCAAACTTGTCTTGCATAGCCAATCTCTAGCATACTGTAAGGATGCACATATGCCTCCTTCGCTAGTTGCATAGAATTAATTAAAAGTACTTAATACAATTTTTAATTTATTTCATAATTTCAAGTGATACCTCCAACCTCTGGGGATGTCACTTATGGCTCTATTCCACTTGAGATGGATTCTTCTTAGGAACCATCTTTTTTGCATTCAAAACCATGCATAGAACCAATTTCTTCTTCATGGTTCCTTACTGACTCTCTACAGAGATTCATTTCTTTTTGAAGTCTTTCTTGGCTTTGACATCTCCATGCTATTGTGGAAATATATTCAATACCTTTGGAATGCATCAACAATCCTCTACTATTCTTGATTTCCCTCCTGGAGTGTTGTCCTACATTCCCATAATCTTGATATCTACCTCATGATTTCTTCTTCCAATATCTTAGGATGTTCATGGACTTGCAACCACATATTATGCGGATATTAATTTTCAACATCCCACTATAATTACTTGGATCCCTCTGATCCAACTCCTACATGACCCAATTATATTTTCAGTCATGTTCTTTGAGTAACCTTGGATAGTTAACACCAACTTCCTTCTTGAGGTACTTGATTTAGCCTTTATATGACTGAGCATATCAACACTTGTATTTGCTTGATGAATTATTAATTTCTCCTGTCATAACCCATCTGATTTCCTTCTGACATGCATATTCAACTTCCAACATGTCACCTTTGATGACCTTCATACCATGCTTCCACTGCACATTCTGATAGAAATAATGGGGTTTCTATCTCCAAACTATAGGAATATACTTTGGAGATGTTCTCACTTTCTCCATGCACACATTTTGTATTTCTTTATCAAAATACTAGCATTATGATATATATATCAATCTGTATAGAACATGTTTTTCCCTAACCAGAATTTTACTCTGGTTTTCCATGTTGCCTATTGGACCCACCATCTGATCCAATAAATTCTTAAAGATATTAAATGTAAAGTGAATATTTGTCTTTGTACTTCTTTCTTTGATCTGTAGACATCTCTAGCAATATTTTTTTTTTAAATGTAATCATTACATACGAAAACATGCATACATCAAAATTTGTTAGCTAGAACCACAATATACCATTTTGGTAACATAGGCACAAATTTTCTTTTATGGTCACCCTCAATCTTCTTTCTGACTTCCTGTGATCTGATCTACTCAATCCTTAATTATGGATGAATACTTGGAATCCTCTTTCCAAGACCTTTCCCATGACTGCTTCCTTGCTTAATTCTAAGTCGTGAGCAGAAAGTTGTTGACACGAGACCTCCCATCCTAAAACACTTCTATGTAGTATTCTGTTGTGACTGCATTGTAAACCCCGAAATCATGGTTCCAAGGATCATCTTAGCTCTTAGATTTGATCACTAACAAGATCGAATATCTGCGTAACCATAGTTTTAATACAAAGGCGTTGAACCTAGTTCTTCTCGTATGCCCAAAGGACCTATAAATCCGACCCAGGTGATCGAGGCTATGACCTCACTCAATTCTTTAGGCACTGACCTCCTATTGAAGATCGACGGTCGTGCTTGAACCAACGTGGAGATATACGATCATGGACGATTGCGGTGTCCCAACTAGCATGACATTTATCTCCTTTCCCAAGTTTCACAATAGAAATTGTTTGTCTGTAGTGGAATCGATGCCAACCGTGGATATTGCTGAATCTATAGATTGATGGTCTAGGAGGATTGCCGAGATTAAACCCGCACGAATGTTATTTCTGCCCCCAATCTCCGCAACTTCTCTCCACCATATATCTTACTTGTGATGATCCAACAGTCATGACTTAATCTGATGTTGATCCAATGATCCCCCTCTGCAACTCCTAGATCTGACAACTTCTATTTACTTCAGAAATCCGAAGCTCCGACCTTCGAGATTTCTCAACCCACACGACCCCACTTTTCCCTAAAGGGGCTATCCTCCACAGGTTCTTAACTCACTATGTGTTCACGTCATCCTTGGTGACGTCAGCACGACCACATCACTTTGGGACTTTGGAAGATTTTACCTTAGCATTCCTCAAATCTCCCGAACTCTGAATTTCCAATATACTTTACCTTCCAAGGCCCACATGGTACAACTATAAAAAATTAAGTTGGTGGCACGTGGCCCCACATGCCAGATTGATTTTGGTCCAAAAAGGTAATCAAAAGTACCATTATGACTGACACGTGGCAGGACTAAGGAATTCCACATCACCCTAGGTGATGTCATCATGCCACATCACTTCGGGACTTCGGGCTTCGAGAGATTTCATCCTATCACACCCCTGTTTCTACATAACGCCAAATTCCCGAAAAAGTTGAACTTTTGGCACATGTCTCCTTCGACGAATGATCCATATTGTCTTCAAACTTCAAGACTTCGGAGCTTTGGGCTTTGTGAATTCAAGATTTTCCACTCTATTGACAACTTGTTTCTCCCAAATGTTATATTCCCGAACAAGTTGATCTATTGACACATGTCCCTTTTGATGAACGGTCAGGATGAAATCCGTACTTCGAGACTTCAAGAGTTTGTGCATCAACACCCTCCATTTCTCCTGAACACCGAATTCCTAAACAAGCTAACTTTCCGACACATGTTCCTTACTTGGATCGATGGACAAGAATTGCACAAAGTTCGCTCTGTCTTCTCTACATGTGACCGAGAGATATGATGTCATCTTAACCTTTGGGTGCTTATCTCACTTTGCAAGATTGATAGTCATGTTTTAATGGACCGTGAAGATCAATGGCCAGGAGTGATTGTAGAAAATCAACTTGCTCATGATTTAATTTCCTTCCCGATCTCCGCAATACGAAGATGCTCATCCATTGTGGGATCGATATCCACTGTTGATCCATCGATCAAGCAAGATCAACGATCCTGAGGGATTGCAGAGTATCAACTTTCTCACACTTTAATTTCCTTCTTGATCTCTGCAATGGCTCCCCACTGTCGATCTCCCTTCAATGATATCTGACGGTCGTGACCTAATCTTCGCTTGATCTGATGACTTATCTTGCTCTCACCTAGATCTAACAGCCCAACACCATGAATGTTGTGATTTATTTCTCCGTGTCCATTTCTTAAACTTGTTACACCTCCTATGTTTCTGAACACAGTCTAACTATTCTTTCAACACCCTTCTGACACTCTATACCTCAAAATTCTTTGGACTTTTTACTCTGAATTTGTTTTTCATGGCCCATCCAGGTTCCAGGTAGAAACCATGGGCTCTGAAATTAAATTTTGTCCATTTCAACAACAATTATTTTATGAAAATTTTGCTTCAACTTCCACTAACATGGCCCATCTAGGCTTAGTGTTGGAACCATAGATTTGATACCATTTTGTAATGTCCCCAGCCACCCAACACGCTGGGCAATGCCAAAGAGGAACACATTACTGCTTTGATACCATTTTGTAACGTACCCTGCCACTCAAGCCAGGTCATGCTATTGAAAAACACATTCTTATTGAGCTTCTGATAACCCACAAAGTATCATACCCATCCATAGACCTGCTGGGCTATGACACATAGAAAATATTGTAGAACATCATACATATATAACTTAACAAACAATTACATGTTGCTAATATATAGATAAATGCAAAAATAACAGTAAAGCCTATACGTACAACATATACATGCTAAACTCATAAATATAAAACATGTACAAATACAAAGAAAGTAAATGAACACATAAATGGTACTTATATTTTTAGATAAGACCACCAACTGCGTGTAGACCTTCCACGAACCTCCTAGCCTTAGACCAAGCTGCTCATCACACTCAGTAGTGGGTCACCCTCAAGCTGAGACTAATCTCCACCCAAGGCAAGGGATTCCTAGATAAGGCTGAGGTTATAGGAGACTACAGAGTGCAACTGGAAGGATTCTCTCCAAGATCCTTCTTACACCCACTACTCACGGACTCTCATTCCCCACATGCATGTTCCACCCCAGGAATATGCACCTTCATTGTTCCACAGTCCATCAAATTCTCCACTTCCCTTTTCAGGGTCTCAACAATAGGTCGGATAAAGAATTCTCAGAGATCCATAGTTGGTGTTGGAGCCTATAATCTCTTTAGGAGAAATAACTTCCCAACAAACTCTCTCACCTGGAGAGAGTTTCTCACAGTCCTGACAACCTGCCTCTTCAACCATGGGCCTGATAACTCGCTTCTTCAACCAACTTCAACTTAGTTCCAGCAAGGTGAGGACAACAAAAAAGGTTCAATATAAATCAAGGAATGGAAACAACCACAATTTGGTAAGGCACAACATGGTTTTGGCAAGTACAGATATGTTGGGATTCATAGGAAAACACAGGTCGACTTCCCCTGTTACTGGTTTCAGAGGTGCGTCCAAGATGCAAAGTTCCACGACGGAGGCTCGACAGGTTAGGTGAAGGATGGGAGAATGGGGAGCGAACCCTCCAATGAGATGACTCTCCATCTTTAACTGCATGCACCCAGGTCGACACCTGTCTTCCTGGAGCTGCATGCACTCCATTTAACATTTGTTCCCTTTCCTAGGAACTTAGGATAACTAGGTTTATTTTTCCCCACTTTAATATTTTCATTTTTCAGGAATATATTATAATATTCCCTTGGGTTAATCCCTCTATCTTAGCCCCTCTTTCCTACCCACTTATCCTCCTTCCCTCACCCTACCTAGTGGAGCTTAGTCCCCCATTCTCTTTTATCATGGTCGGTCTACATGCAACGATGTACTTATATTAATGATATGAGTATTTACATATACAAAAATAGGCTCTTTGGCCTTTAGCATCTAGGATCTCTGGCCTAATCATCACATAAGACTCCTATATTTATAATCACTTGGATCACCATCCTACAAAGCATATTTACATTCACAATTACAACTAGGGCTCGGTCTTGGGATGTTACAAATGTATACACATACCACACTTCATACTTTCACTGGTTTGTCTAACACGAAATTGTATTCTATAGTTATTAAATCATTCAACATGCCATATTGTGTTGGCACACTAGTACAAAATGAGAGATACATGACCAAATAAATGACCAAAATCCACATATCAATGACCATTTTTGAGTTGGTGAACACTAGTCCTTAATTAGTAGTCACTTATCACGCAACCAAAAATGTGTTCATATTTAGCTTGGTCATTTATAGATTATCTTGTGGCCATATATTTGGTCATTAATTGTGGCAATTAATGACCAAATATATGACTAAATTAATGACCAAATATGACCACAAGATAAGCTATAAATTACCAAGCTAAATATGACCACATTTTGGTCGTGCAATAAGTGACTGACAATTAATGTCCAAAGTTGCCATTTGGTCATTTATATGCAAATTTTGGTCCTTTTTTGGTAATTTGTTTGGTCATTTATCTCACTTTTGTAGTGGTGATTTATCTCTTTTTAGTGGTTTTAGAATATAAATGACTATTGTGGTAATTTTTAGTCATTTTATTTGTGGTCATTGTTAATCAATATAAACGACCAATTTGGTCATTTTTAGTCGTTTTGTATGTGTTCATTATTTATTAGTGGTTTTAATGGTGTCCATTATTAATCAATATAAATTAAGCATGATATTATGTCTAAATTTAAAAAAATCACACAATATTCATGCTCATCTAATACACATGTGAATCATATGAATCATGCAAAGTCACATCAGTTAATTACAATGGGAAAATAATATCAAGTACAAACAAATAATTTTCAACCACATAAATTATATTATATTAAATGTCAGGTAATATTACAATAAATATGAGTTTCCAACTAAAAATCCACTAATGGACTAATACTGGTCCATGACAAAAACTGTCTCCATACTTTACATGAAAATCATCTACATCGATGTATTTTTTGTTGGAATACCAAGGGGGGGGGGTGAATCAATAATATTTTTTTAAACAATTAGTAATTTTATTTTATTAGTCACCACAATATATCAACAATGGACTTGTATTTTAAAATGAATTATAAATATAATTAACAAAATTACAAGGTTTATAAAGAATAGTGAAGGACACCAATCCTTTTTAGAGCACCAACTCTAGCAGACACAAATCCCNTTATTAGTCACCACAATATATCAACAATGGACTTGTATTTTAAAATGAATTATAAATATAATTAACAAAATTACAAGGTTTATAAAGAATAGTGAAGGACACCAATCCTTTTTAGAGCACCAACTCTAGCAGACACAAATCCCCTTCTTTAGGGTACCAACCCTAGGAAGCACAAACTCCCTTGTTTTAGGGCACCAAATCTAGGAAGCACCAACTCCCTTGTCTTTAGGGAACCAACCCTAGGAAGCACTAACTCCCTTGTCTTTAGGACACCAACCCTAGGAAGCACCAACTCCCTTAATTCACACTTTACTTAGTAAAGGATATGAATCCTTTTGTGCTCCTCCCTTCCACCCTCACTGCATAAGAAACATCAGTTTCTCTTCTTGGACTCTGCTTCTGTTTTGATCTTCTTATATGGACTACAAATACACTTTCTTCTCACCATTATTTCTTGTTTATATAGTCTTCCAGCTGGTGTGAATTTGAAGCATTGTGTCTCTTTGTTTGAACCATTGCACCTCTTCATTTAAATTAACAACAATAACTTCTATTATTATTATTATTAACAGTTTAAAGACTTCAAATACCTTGAAAATTGTTCAACATTTTAATCCTTGATTGATTATTTTCTTGTTCTGGATTTGAATATCTGCAGACATGAGCTTCCTTCAAACCATTTTTTTCTTTGTGACCATGGGATAAAACCACATGCTTATCCATTCCAAGTGTTTTTCTATTAGCACTTTCTCTTTCCCCCCTCTATTCTCTTACATGAGATCATATTCAAATTTTCAAGGTCTTATTTATTTCTAGGTCCTTTTGCGCTCATTGTTAGCTTATTTACCTTATCACGCGACCGATGCTAGAACAAAGTCCTCTCATACTCCAGACTTCAGGATTTTCCAACTCCCCCAGATTAAATTCCACCGAGCATATACTCTATTCAATAGTAGATCAGATGGTTTTGACTTAATTTGTGGTTGAGTGGATGGTTCGCGCAAACTCAACAAGGTGTTTTGTTAATGGCCTTCTCATTGTGTTTTTTTGGGATCTCGATCGTAAATCTTCCTTCTCGACAGACGGTCAAATCTTACTTCAGGGATTTGGCACTCCGGGACTCTGGGTTACTAGAAACTTGAAGTAGTTCACTTCTTATGAAGGTTTACCTACTGAATAAGTCATAACACGATGATGACTGCTTGTTGTCAGTTAAAATCTCATGCTTACTTTATCCTCCCACTACACTTGATCTAATGGTCATGAGATAGCCTGGAGGATATTAGATCAACGGCCAACATTAGTTCACAACTTCTCCCTTCGACGCTTCAGACATTTTCTAGTAGGAGAAGTTGAACATCCTTGGAGGTTGTAATCCTGGAGTGACGTGGCTTGCTGACGTCACTCAAGATGATGTAGACCCTAATTCTGTGTGCCACATGTCACCCTGATTTGTGACTTTTACAATCCTTATGAGCCACATCAACCTTGACACTTGTCACCATTTGATTGGGCCACATGTCATATTCTTCTTTTTCCACATCTCTTAGTTCGTGACTTCAGTACTTCATGGCTTCAGAAGTTTTGGCATTTTTATATTGTCCTTCGATTATCATTGAAGTTCCAAATAGATCTACCACCGTATATTTTCAATTGTCTTGATCCTATGGCCTTCGTTTATTCCAAATCTTCGGGGTTTGAGAGTTCTTAGTTTATCTTGAGCTGCTTATCGTCGGAGTTGGTCAAGGCTGGATTTGACCACTTTCTTTCTTAGTACGCTCTGAAATTTTTCACTCCAGATCAACGATTGATGGGATTTTCCTGATCCGACGGTCGAAGGGAGTTCGTGACTCTGGGTCTTCGGACTTCGGGTAAACTTACCTTTTTTAGACTCCTTTTCACCAGATTGGTTAGAGCCGAAGTTGACCATATTAATTCCTTTAGTGTGATCTAACGATTCCAGTATTTTCACGCCAGATCAACGGTTGACGACAGTTTGTGACTTTGGGGCTTCAACCTTCGGGTAAACTTACCTATTCTAGGCTCCTTTTTCCGGAGTGTTCAACATCGAAGTTGACCATATTATTTCCTTTAGTGTGATCTGACAGTTCCAGTGTTTTCACTCCAGATCAACGGTTGACGACAGTTCGTGACTTCGGTGCTTCGACCTTCGAGTAAACTTACCTATTCTAGGCTCCTTTTCGATGGAGTGGTCAGCGTCTGAGTTGACCACCTGATCCAACAACTCATGTTTCTCCTAAGGAGATATTAGATCAATGATCTTGAATTGTCCTGAAAACTACATCAGCGGACATGATTCCTCTTTGATTCAATGGTTGTGATTACTCCCGAAATTGAAAAGGGAACAATCATGATTACTCCACAATCCTTTGCATATATTTCCTTAATTGAAAAACTCAGTTTCCACTTCACTCAATCACGATTTATCTCCTGATATTTTTTTTCACTGATCCACCATAGAGATGATCTGGTAATATGAGGGACTCCTTTGTTCCTCGCGCCATGTTTTCTTGGTGTACGCAGACCTACAGCCCTCGGGCCGAGATCCGCTCGTAGGATCATTTCAAATCTTCCTTGAGCCGAAGAAACTCTTTCGGATCCCTATCAGAACCTCAACATTAAATCCACAGGTCCTTCAACTTCCCCACGGCCTCCAACACGACTGCAACCTTTTCCCAAAAAAGGTATTTCGGATTTCGGGACTCCGCGAGTCCTGCTGTTGAGAGTCTATGCCCCCTCGATCCTACGAAACCTAATATGCTAAAATGCCGAATGCCAAAATAGGCTTTAACGAAAATTATCCCTGGCCCACATCTCGTCCATGTGACCACCTCCTTCGTGACTGTAGCCTAACTCCGAATGTATGTCACATTTCGTGACTTTCGATGTCAAGTGCCCGACTCCTTCTCCTCAGAACAGCCGAAAAGTCAATCCCTGAAATGCTGAAATCCTTGGTTGCTTTCTCCTCCAAAGGATGCGTCACGTTTTGCAACTTCGGGACTTCCGATGTGAGGTGTTATGACTTTATGTCTACGGGATCCCCGAAATGTTGAATCTCGATATCTTGATACCAGGTGTGACCAAAGCCCCACTCCTCTCCATGTCACGTTTCGCGACTTTAGGGTTTTCATCCCCAAGAGCTCAGATTCCTTATCTCTAGGGCTTTCGAAATCCTGATCCCCAGTATGCCGAAATGTCGGCTTCCTATCGCGTCCCGTCAATGCTTCGGGGTTTCGTGCTTCGGGACTTCGTGATCTCTATTGCAACCCTTTTCTATGCTCTCATCTACGGGATCCCTGGTATGCAGAAACCCGATATAACCCTTTCGAGGATTTTCCCGATGCCTCGATCGCCGCCATGTGTCCTCCTATTGGACGGTCCCGATACTCTCAGTGTTTCGTAACTCCGCGACCTCAACGACACTGATCACCGGTCCTTCGAACTCCCGGTAGCTCCCCGATCACTACCACGTGTCCTCCACAGATGGACGACCCTGATCGCTTCGGGACTTCGCAAGTTGCGAAGTCGAAAGACTCCTCCGTTCCGCTCTTCGATGCCTGAATCCCCGAAATACGAGGATCTTGTGACACGCGTCCTCCGCAAATAGATGGCTTTGATGTCTTCAAGATTTTGTGAGTCGAGACTTCCTCTCTCCCAAACTCCTACTTCTCTGTCTCCTGATATCCAAAACCCCGATGGGTCCTCGGATTACCGCCACGCGTCCTCTAAGTGATGGATGGTTCAAATTCCTTCGGGACTTCACGGATCGGGATATCACAATGCAACGTTTCCACAACCCCTTGATGCTCTGATCCCCGAACTCCAAAATCTTGATGCCTCTACCATTTTGGGACTTTGACGAGCCTCCACTCAGCTCATATGCGAGATTAACTTGCGCGCACCTTCTCCCAGATATGATGGCTATCGATTATCTGGGTAGATCTGATGGCACAGATCTATTCTCCTTCCTTGTGATCTCTTCTCCTACTTACTTGGACGTAGATTCAATGGTCCTAATATTGTTCTCTCCAACTGATCTAATGGTAGCTATGCTCCCTCCTGAGCTTACGCTTCTTCCTAAACTTGGAAGACTTCAAACGCTTCAAAGGTCTCAGCCTTTGCTCTTGTTGTGAAGCCTATATCCTCGGCTCCCGCCTGTATTCTAAGGTGTTGTCCCTCCTGAGCTTTCTCAATTCTGAAACCTCAAAGGTTTCTCAACCTCTGCACTCCTTTCTTCTGTTGCTCCATGCGCAAAGGCACTATTCCTCCTGAGCTTGTCCTCCTTGGACGTTTCTCTGTTCCAGAACTCAAAGGAGTTCTCCATGTGCACTCTAGCACCTAATCAATGCCCTCTTAGCAGAGCTTCTTCAGAATCTCTCAGTAATTTTTTCAGTCCTGTGCCCTCCTACACCAACTCAATGCCCACTTGGCAGAGTTTCCAAAATCCTCAGTGATTCTGTCTTCTCAACGAACTCGAAATAGATTTATTCTCCTAATGCATCCTGTGCATTTTCTCGATGCCCTCTTGGCAGAGCCTTACAGAATTCTCAGAAATTTTGTCTTCTTTGTGCCTTCTATGCACCTGCTCAATGCCCTCCTGGCAGAGCTTCTACAGAATCCCTCAATGATTCTGGTCTATCCTGTGATCTCTTCTGCACAGTCTTACCTCCAAGGTATTCATCAACCTTGAGGATTCTCCTTGAGTCAGTGACTTCAGCTGGTGTGCCCTCCTGGCACGTCCTTGCCCAAATTTCGCAGAATTCAGGAGTGCATCTATGCACTGGCTTTCAGAACCCGCATCATTCTGTCACACCACCTTGGCATGAAGCCTCAAAGAACCCCAAACCTGAAATCAAAGAACCCACAGATAGCAGAACCTATCTGTCCCTACAAATGCACATTTACAACATATAAAGAACACACAAATACATTCATAAACACATAAAGACACACAGAATCTCATGCAGGAAATCTTCTCTTTATATTAATATGAAATGCCTCCTTTACAAGGTGTTCTTGAGCTCAGAATTTGATAGAGTCTCGGCTCCTTCTCTCCTCCACTCTAACTCTCGCAGAGCTCTCCTATCTCTCGACTCTACCTTTCAAAAACAAGATCAAAAGATCTTTTACATGAGGAGGCTCTTCGAGCTCTTCCCTCCATCTCACCTACTCTAGTCAATTACATTGAATTACATTGAATGGGTTGTCTAGTCTGAATCGGATCTAGATCCCAGCCTTACAACCATTAAAGGCCTTCTTTAACTATAGCCTGCTCAAAGGCACGACTTTGGCTCTACCAGCCTTACAAACATTTAATACAAATTTCAAATTCAAAATTTGAAACGAGAGGGTTGTGCCTCTCCTTCTTCATTGAATGCGTGTTGTGCTGGTTGGCTGGCTAGCTGGCATGTGGATGGCTTGGAGTGATGATCCTGCATCATTTATGCGCAACCTACTACATTATCTCTCATGAGCTTTAGTATCTCACAAACATATTGATATTCTTGATAATGACAATACCATAATACCATGTCCAACATTGATCATTTTGGCCCTCTTTGACATCAATTCCAACACCATAACACCATGTCCAACATTCTCCCCCTTTGGCATTGATGGCAATACAGTAAAACCCCCTTTGGCATCAATGAATAAAATGGATGTTTCCTTTTAGGGTGATAATCCCCCTGAGGTGATTCCCACCCTGTCTATGAATCTCTCCCCCTGGAATCATGCTGCTACAACCAATCATGGGAAGACGAATAACTCCCCCTGTCTTCTCTACAAGATGAACAATATGCCATCATTGCAATTTGTTTCCTCTTCAAATACTATTTCTCAATTGGAACATAGATCAACTACTCAAGAATAATATTATCTTCTAATAACGATCCTTTGGACATATGTACTAGCCATGTACCATGATAGATCTTCCTTAAAAACCATTCACATAACTTCACTGAGAGAATACCTAACTGACACTGATCATTGACAGATGAAGACATGTAACAAACAATGTCATATCCTGTATAGAGTTATACCATCAAACCATGATGCTTTCGATGATGCTATTTATCTATTCATTCATTTGTAATCTAAAATCCTATTCATTTTTTTGTGCTTCAATACTCATAGGGGTATCAACAAGAACAATCTTAAGTCTTCCCTAATTTCTCCTTTCATTTCTTTTGTTTATATATTTTTTATTTTGAGGAGGAGTTTAAGTAGATCATCAAAATAGCATTGGAAAACTTTTGATATCATCATCACTCAATTCTTCTGTTTGGTCTACTATTGAAGATTCATCATCATCATCACTATTTTGTGTAACACAAACTTCTTCATTTTTAGAATTTTCTTTTTCCATTTTTCTTTTATTGGCTAGTGGACTATTGATTTGTAGGACATCATCAAGAACTACAATTGTGTTATATTCTTCTTTAGGAACTCTCTTCTCTTGAGCTTGATTCACTTTATATGAAAAAAAATGATTTTTATATTCCTTATTAGAAGCTTTACCCACCATTCTCCTACTATTAACTTCATCAATTTTAGGTGTATCATATTTCTTGCTTTGTACTTCAGATTTTATTTTCCATATCTTCTTATTTTGTTTTTTAGGGTTTCCTATCTTCAAGGATTGCATTGGTGATCTACATTCATTGGATTTATGGCCATAGTTGTTGCATTTTTGGCTTTCAATATTAAATTTTTGCAAAATGAGTTATAGTTTCTCTTATATTTATTGTACTTATTGTTCTTATATATTTGGACATTTGTATGATTGTATTGTCCATAAGCTTTGTAGTGTACTACCTTATTTCCAAAATTATTGCAAGAGTAACAATATCCAATAAATATATATTTATTAGGGGGATTCCTTCTGGTGATTGTGTTCTTCTTGTCATCTTTTAGTTTAGTAGGGAGTGTTGATTTTTGTTTACATGGAATAATTTTTAATGGTATAATATTTGCCTTATTATCTTCTCTTCTTAAGGAGCATTTTAGAACATCTCCGTAATTGCTTGTCCTTTTGAATGATCCTTGTGATGTAGAGGTTGAGTCTTGGGTGTATCCCAATCCAGTCTTGTTTTTTGGTGACCTCTAACTATTGAGAATTTCATCCAAGATTTTTGAACTATTTTCAAATTTTGATTTCTTCTTTTCTTTTTCAAATTCACCTTTTAGCAACTCAAGCTCAACTTCCATCTTCTCACATACTTTCTCTATCATTGAGTTTTTTTAAAATGACTTCTTCAATTCTCTTAGATTCTATGAGTTGGGACTTCAAATCACAGATGATCTATTCTGATTCTTTGATGGTTCTTGATGCATCTATTTCTCTTGATTGATGTGATTCTTCAAATTCTTAAAGGTGTGCCCTCAATAACTTGTTCTTATTTTTATACTTTCTTAGTTCCTCCAGAGCACTAATCAATTTTGCTTCTATGTTTACTTCTCCTTCAAATTCAGATTTTTCTTCATTATCTACATCATTATTTTGAGTGTTCATTCCCATAAATAGAAGCTCTGAATCTTCATCTTCTCTCATTTCTGAAGAGATGATGTCTTCTTTGGAGTAGAAGTTTTTCTTTTTTTTACAAAATTTCTTCTTGTATTGGTTTTTCTAGTTGTGGGCTTCTTCATCATTCTCCTCCTTCTTGGGATAGTAACATTTGTTAGCAAAGTATCCAATTTTTCCATAGTTGAAAAATTTGAAAGGTACCTTTCCTTTATATTTTCCAAATCCTTTTTGCAGTTTCTTTATAAAGTTGGCCTCTTCTACATCTAATATGTTTGACTGATCTTCATGAGACATGTGTTTCTATTTATTATTTGCTTTAGATGCCTTAAATGTTGTTTATTCTTTTGATGGTTTTTCATTCCTTGTTCTCATCTCATATTCTATAGAAATTCCATGAAGTTGATCTACTCTGAGTTTGTCAAGTTCTAGTCTATCTTCAATTGTGGAGATCTTGGAATCATATCTCATAGGTAATGACCTTAAGATATTTTGTACAATAGGTTTATCGGTAAGTTATTCTCCTGCTGCTTTGATTGAGTTAACTACCTCATCTACCCTATGAAAGTATTCAACAATGTTCTCTTTTTCTTTCATCTTCAAGTTTTCAAACTGAGTTCTATAGGTTTGTAGTTTGGATTCCTTGACTTTGATATATCCTTCATATACAACCTCCAATTTGTCCCATATTTCCTTAGCTGACTTACACTGCATTAACTTAACACATATATAATATGTCAATCCTCCTAGAATGGCATTAACTACTCTTGAGTTGTCATTGCAAATCTTCTTTCCTACAACATCTGTGGGTGGAGTAGTTGGCACAGTGTAACCATCTACAACAACTTGCCAAACATCAAATCCAAGAGCCAACAAGTAGCTTTTCATTCTCATTTTCCAGAGAGCATAACCACCTCTGTTAAACAATGGTAATTTTTTGGAAGACATTCCCTCTTTCTGATCCATTTCTTTCAAGATCTACCTTCCAGTTATTAGACTATGTTGAAGGTACTTTCTCTGATACCAATTGTTGCAATACTAAGAGGGGGGGTGAATCAATATTACCTTTTTAAAAAATTAGTAATTTATTTTATTAATCACCACAATATATCAACAATGGACTTGTATTTTAAAATCAATTATACATATAATTAACAAAAATTACAAGATTTATAAAGAATAGTGAAGGACACCAATCCTTTTGAGAGCACCAACTCTAGGAGACACAAATCCCCTTATTTAGGGAGCCAACCCTAGGAAGCACCAACTTCCTTGTTTTAGGGAACCAACCTTAGGAAGCACCAACTCCCTTGTCTTGGGGGAACCAAACCTAAGAAGCACCAACTCCCTTTTCTTTAGGGCACCAACCCTAGGAAGCACCAACTCCCTTGTCTTTAGGGCATCGAACCTAGGAAGCACCAACTCCCTTAATTCAGACTTTACTTAGTAAAGGATATGAATCCTTTCGTGCTCCTCCCTTCCACCCTCACTACACAAGTATGATTAGTTTTTCTTATTGGACTCTGCTTCTGTTTTGATCTTATGATCTGGACTACAAAGACACTTTCTTCTCACCATTTTTTCTTGTTTATATAGTTTTCCAACTGGTGTGAATTTTAAGCATTGTGTCTCTTTGTTTGAAACATTGCACCTATTCATTTAAATTAACAATAATAACTTATATTATTATTATTATTATTATTATTATTATTAATAGTTTAAAGACTTCAAATCCCTTGCAAATTGTTCAACATTTTAATCCTTCACTGATTATTTTCTTGTTCTGGATATGAATATCTGCAGATAGGGCTTCCTTCAAACCATTCTTTTCTTTGTGACCGTGGGCTAAAATCACGAGCTTATCCATTCCAAGCATTGTTCTGATAATGATTTCTCTTTCCCCCCCTTATTCTCCTACATGAGATCATATTCAAACTTTTGAAGGATTATTTAATTCTATGTCCTTTTGCGCTCCTTGTTAGATTGTTAACCTTATCACGTGACCGGTGCTGGAACCAAGTTCTTCGATACTCTAGCCTTTGGGATTTCCGGCCTTTGCAATTTTCTAAGTCCCCTGGAGTAAATTTCACCAAAGTGCATATACTCTATTCACTAATAGATCCGACAATTCTGACTTAATCTGTGGTTGAGTAAATGGTCCGCGCAAAATCAACAAGGTGTTTTTTTAATGGCCTTCTCATTGTATGCCTTTTGGATCTCAATCGTGAAACTTCCTTATTGATGGGCAGTCAGATATTACTTCGGGGATTTGACACTTCGGGACTCCAGGTTACTAGAAACCTGAAGTAGTTCAATTCCTCTGAAGGTTTACCTACCGAATAAGTCACAACACGACGATGACCTCTTTCTATTGGTTAACATCTCATGATTAATTTATCCTTCCACTATGCTTGATATAACGATCACGAGAGAACCTACATGATCTTAGATCAATGACCATCATTAGTTCATGACTTCGCCCTTCGACGCTTCAGGCATTTTTTCTAGTAGGAGAAGATAAACATCCTCGGAGGCTGTAATTCCAGAGTGATGTGGCTTTCTCACGTCACTCAAGATGAAATGGATCATAATTTTGTGTTCCATGTGTCACCCTAATTTTTGAATTTTATAGTCCTTATGTTCCACATCGACCTTGACACTTGTCACTATTTGATCGGGCCACGTGTCATATTATTCTTTTTCCACGTCTCTTACTTCGTGAATTTGGTACTTCATGTCTTAATAATTTTTTTATTATCCTTCGATTATCACCGAAGTGTTGAATAGATATACCACCATATATTTTCAACTGTATTGATCCTATGGCCTTCGTTTATTCCATAACTCTAGGGTTTAGGATTTATTGGTTTATATTGAGTTGCTTATCACCAGAGTTGGTCAAGGCCGGAGTTGACCACTTTCTTTCTTAGCGTGCTTTGACAGTTTTCACTCCAGATCAACGATTGACGATATTTTCTTGATCCGATGGTCGACAAGAGTTCGTGACTCCGGGGCTTCATCCTTCAGGTAAACTTACCTATTTTAGAATCCTTTTCGTCAGAGTGGTCAGAACTAGAGTTGACCATGTTCTTTCCTTTAGTGTGATCTGACGGTTCTAGTATTTTCACTCTAGATCAAAGATTGATGAAAGTTTGTGACTTTGGGGCTTCGGCCTTTGGGTAAACTTACCTATTCTAGGATCCTTTTCATCGAAGTGGTTAGCACCGGAGTTGATCATCTTCTTCCCTTTAGTGTGATCTGACATTTCTAGTATTTTCACTCTAGATCAATGGTTGATGAAAATTTGTGACTTCGACGCTTCGACCTTTGGGAAAACTTACCTGTTCTAGGCTCCATTTTGCCAAAGTGGTCAGCACCGGAGTTGACCACCTGATCCAACGAATCATTTTTCTCCTAAGGAGATCTTAGATCAACGATCTTGAGTTGTCCCAAAAACTACATCAACGGACATGATTCCTCCTCGATTCAATGGTTGTGATTACTCCCGAAATTCAAAAGGGAACAATAAAGATTACTCCACAATCCTTTGCATAGATTTCCTTAATTGCAAAACTTTGTTTCCACTTCAATCAATCGTTTCTTCTCTCCTGAGCATTTTCTGGATTGATCCACCTTAGAGATGATCTGGTAATATGAGGGACTCCTTTTTTCCTCGCGCTATGTTTTTTGTGTAGCCTACTACATTATCTCTCCTGAGCTTTAGTATCTCACATACATATTGATCTTCTTGATAATGAAAATACCATAATACCATGTCCAACATTGATCATGTTGTCCTTATTTGACATCAATTCCAACACCATAACACCATGTCCAACATTTTCAAAATATTACAATGGCCACTGAGCGAATCTTCCCCTGCCTTCAACTATCGATGATAATGCACCTGCATCTTACAAAACATGCACAAAACCACCAAGTTAAAACAACATTTAATAATTACAACAAAATCTTAACATAAGTTAAAAAAGATTGGGTGTGTTTGAGGATATGAGAAACAATGTATTTTCTGAGGATATAGATTTAAGATATATGATCCAACCTCTTTTACATAGCAATATATTGCTGATTTGATTTGAAATTTTATGTGACTGGATAGTATTTATAATGAAGTTCAACCACATCATTTCCACACAACTTCTTCCAACCTTAAGGACCCACATAGTACACTGAAGGAAAGAACATTCATTAACCATAAGATCATGATAAATAAAATACATCTATAATGAAATATATCAAGTATGTCAAATTATAAAATGCTACATACCACTTTCCACACCCCCACTATCACCATCACGAAATGTTGCATGGTATATAGAGTAGCGAGCTAGTTCTGCAACATCTTCCACTGGCTGACGCAGACCTATCTTCCCTCGGGACCGAGATCCGCTCACAGGATCGTTCTCTATCTCTTTTAGCCGAAGCGGCTCCTTTCGATTCCTCGCTGGAATCTACAATTTATTGATCCACAGGTCCTTTTTCGCAGCTCGCAATCTCGCGAGTTCGTGAGTCGTGGCTCCCGACTCTTCCTCTCCAATCTCGTGATACCTGAGATCATGAAATGGGTATAACTCTTCTTTCGTCAGCACCCTCTACGCGTGGCCACCGACTAAGCTTCACGCAAGCTCCTCTCGCTACTCAACACTTCGCATGTTGTGGCATCCAACCTTGGTACCTTCCTTTCACGAATTCCCGAGACGCGAGAGGTCAACGGGTGTTGACTTCTTCACTAGGTGACGTGTGTCCACCGGTCTACTTCCCCAGGCCCACCTTGTGGTTCTGCCATGTGTCTGAACTTGTGCCTCGGCTCTCGGCACATCCCGACTTCTAATGTCGAAAACAACTCCTTTCAACCTCCAAACCCCAGAATGCGCGAAATGCGATGGGGTTCTTGATCCAACGGTCCTCTCGTGACCTGGATCCAACGACTATCCTTGCTCCTCGCGATTTCGTGACTTCACGACTTGGAGCACCTAATTCTTGGTCTCTCACCCTGTGAACCTCTGAGTTCGCGAGATCCCTAGATCTCTCCCACCTATCCTCCTCCGATGGACAACTGCGATTTTCTCGTGACTTCGCCACTCGCGAAGTTGAAAGACTTCCTTTTCTAACCTCCGATGTCTGAACCCATGATATGGGTGATTTCACGACACGTATCATCCTTTTAACGGACGACTCAGATTATTTCGCAATTTCGCGACTTTGGGACTCTCGGGACAAAAGTCTCGACCTCTTATCGTCCGATATGCCGAAATGGAGAAATTTCGACACATCGTCAACGCAGGTCCCACGATAGAACTTCCCGCCTTTTTGGAGTTCTCGGACATTGCGACTTCATGAATCTTGATGCTAAGCCTTCAACTCTTCAACCCACGAAACCCCGAAATGAGATTTCATGAGTGATCCAACGACCCCTGTTGGTTCAAATCCTACGGCCTGATTTCTCCTGAGCTTGCACTTAGAAAAACACTCACTGTAACCTTCTTGCTCCTCTACACAATCCGACGGTTTTCAGGACTTCACGAAGTCCCCTCGAAGAATTCCGACCGTTCAATTCCTCCTTGACGATTTCTATGAAATGAACACCGTATCTCTTCAGGGAATTTATCCCCCAGCAAACAATGTCATTGCACCTCCTTCCGACACTTCAAGGCCCTAACTCTAGAGATTTTCTTCGATAGCTTCGAAGATCCTATCCCTCATGAGATTGATTGAAAAATCCTCAAGTCCTTTTGGGGAAAATTCCTAGATGCACTCCTGCAGCAATTCTTCAAATACCTCCAAGTATTTGAACCTCTTCGACTCTACGCACTCCCTGCGACAACAATCTTTCAACAGTTTCACTCAGGTTGCAAACTCTGAGACTCTTCTCAGCTAGTGCACACTTTGCACGGCTCTTGTGCTTAACTTGCACTTCTATGAGAATGAGAAAAATGCTATCCCTCCTGAGCTTTCAAAGACGAACTCTAACTTCTGTCAACGCACACCTTGCAGACAATTTCACTGCACTCCTTGCAGGAAAACTCTTTCTCAGATAGAGAAACAATTGAAACTCATTCCTTACTCTCCCTCTCTTCAGATTTCAGACATTAAATATGAAATCAAACATTCACGCATCAAAGAAAATGAATAACGGAGAGTAAACAAGCACATATCAATCAACATGTACAAACACAGAAAGCAATTGAACACCATGAGTCTGAACTAAAGATCTTTGTATTAATCCATAACTTCTGTACATGGGTTCTTCTACACAGCTCTCTGCTTCTTCTTCTTTATGCTCTCTCGATTGATAATGTTGCTAATGTTACAATGATACAAGTGAGGGTATCTATATATGTTTCGCTTCGGCTCCTGAAACTGTCTAATCTAAGAATTCAAAGCTACCTACTTACATTTACTAGTATAAATGCCTCTTAGTCCTTCAGACGAGAGCGAGACGCTCAAGGTATGATTACAATCTACAAGTATGCTCTTTCTTAACTATTACATTTAAGTTTGGCACATCCAACTTCAAAACTTTCAAACAATTTATCATGTGCCAAAATGCATTGGCGCTTGCTCCACGCTTGCTTGTTGTTGGCGATGCTCCTGCATCATATACTCCCTCGCTTGAAAATTTTCATGGGCTCCTATCCATGAGCTCTCGCACAGTCTGTCCATGCTTCTAGATCTCTGCTTCATTTTCCCAACTGACATCTTCAACTGGATGTCCCTTCCACTTGACCAAGTATTCAAAATATTCTTTTCTCCTGGTCCTCTTGCTAACTCTTTTGTCCAGTATGCTTTCCATCTGTGGCTTCTCTGCAACTGGCATCTGTTTTTTCCACTGAACCTCTGGTTGTTCACTGTCTGCTCCATCTTTGTATGGGTACAAATCTGAGACATTGAATATCGGAGAAATTTCGATCCGATCGGGTAATTCAATCTCNNTCTTCATCTTCATTTTTTTATATGTCCCCTTCGGGAACCTTTCCTTTCTCAGATGTGCCAGAATCAAATCAACAACCTCAAATTGAAGTTGTCTCCTATGTTGATCTGCTTTGCGCTTATACTCTTGGCTCGAGTTCTGCAATCGCTCCTTCACCTGGCTGTGAAGTTCCTTCATTGCTTCTGCGAAATCCTCTGCACTAGCACTCCTAGTTGCATTATGTTCTGAATATCTCAATTTAGATAATCCTCTTGGCTGCATCCCATAAACAATTTGGAATGGACTTTTCCCTGTTCTTCTTTTGATTGAACCGCCTGTGGCAGAATATTGTCCCACTGACTGTGGTGTTCTGTCACCAAGCTCCTCAACAAGTCTCCCAAACTTTTGTTCACAACTTCTGTCTGTCCATCCGTCTGAGGATGATAAGATGAACTGAATGACAAGTTTGTTCCTATCTTTTTCCACAAGGTTCTCTAGAAGTGTCCCACGAACTTGGTGTCTCAATCCGAAACTATGCTCCTTGGTAAGCCATGAAGTCGAATGACTTCTTTGAAAAAAAAATTCGCAATGTGAGTTGTGTCACTGGTTTTCTGACACGGTATGAAGTGTGCCATCTTAGAAAATCTGTCTACCACTACAAAGATTGAGTCAAACCCTCTTTGTGTTCTCGGCAGCCCCAATATGAAGTCCATGCTGACTGCATCCCACGACCTGTTAGGTATGGGTAATGGTTGATAAAAGCCTACATTCTACCTCTTCCCTTTTGAATGCTGACAAATTTTGCATCTGTCTACGAATATTTTGACGTCTACTCTCATTCCTGGCCAAAAATATGACTCGTTTAACTTTGAGAACGTCTTGTCATGACCGAAATGTCCGGCCAATCCTCCACTATGTTTCTCCTTCAGCAGATTCTCCCTCATGGAGCATTTTGGAATACACAGTTGATTACCCTTAAACAGTAATCCTTCCTGGATCATGTATTCTGTCCATTGGTTTCTGTCCCTGAGAATTGGATTCTCAGTTGCTTCATACGCCTCCTTAAAATCTGGGTCATCTCTGTACATGTCCCTGAGATCATCAAAACCCAGTGTTTTGACTCTGAACTCCTGCAACAACAAACATTTCCTGCTCAAAGCATCAACAACTTTGTTAGCAGTTCCAAAAATATGCTTAATTACAAAAGTAAAGTTCTGCATGTATTCAACCCATTTAACATGTCTTTGATTCAACTTCTCCTGTTGATTCACAAATTGCAAAGCATGATTGTCACTGTATAAGACAAACTCCTTAGGGATCAAATAGTGTCTCCATTTCTTCAATGCCTGAATAATATCATAGAACTCCTTGTCACATGTGGAGTATTTCACTTTCGCTTCATTCATCTTCTCGCTGAGGTATGCTATCGGCATGTCTTCTTGGCTCAAGACTGCCCCTATTGCAAATCCACTTGCATCACATTTTACTTGAAATGTCTTTTTAAAATCTGGCAACACCAGAATTGGTTGTTCCGTGATTTTCTTCTTCAACAAATTAAAAC
>SNQJ01S0001100.1:152522-165484 GCA_010110895.2 Picea sitchensis
ATAATATTTAGAGAATGAGGAGTCAATGACCACAAAATGGGTCATCGATTCTCATTTGGGCATGAATACAAACTCAAGATATCACACGGTTACATTTCATCATAAATCTCACACCCAAACTTCCCAAGGAGTTGACTGATCCATTTTAGAGGAACAACATACCCTTTATGACAAGGTCGGTTACAACTTGTTAACCATTAAATCCATCATACTAAATTCATCCCGGAGTCAATATTTGGATGTCTTGATTAAGCTTCTGAATCTCTAAACCCAAGTTCTTGATCTGCATCTGATCATCTTCTCTTTGTGGAGCTACAACTTCACGCTCTTGAGTCAATTTGTCTATATGTCTCTTGAAGTATTCAACATGTGCTTCTAATTGCTTCACCCTTTGTTCCCTATCATCACTTTCTTCACTGGGTTCAAACGGATCTGCTTCTATGCCAACTTCTATTGCTACTGTATGCTGCTATTGATCTTCCTCTTGATTTGACTTGCCCTCAGTAGCTTCTAGGAAATATTGCAATCCTTTATGCTTCTGTTGGTCCTCTAATTTCTCCTTAAGTTCTTTAATTTCTTGCTTTAACTTGTGATTTTCCATGGCCAATTTTTTGTTTAACTGCTTCATTGTTGGAAACAATTTCCTATAGTATGCCAAGGTAAATTGAGGCTTTTTATTAAGAAATACTGATTGCTTCTTTTGTTGTATGGGAGAAATTTCCTCTTTTTTTAGGGATATACTCTAGTTTATCTTCCTCCTACATCATTTCCTCTTCTGACATCTCTTCCTCACTTCTTTTATCTAACCATATTTTCTTCATCCTCCTTTGAGAAGGATTCTCAATAGTTCCCTTTTTCATTATTTGTGACTTTCTCTTAGGTTGAGAGGGACCAACTTCATCATGAATTTTCTCAAAAGGCTTATCACTGTGCTCTATATTTTTAATTTCTCCATCTACATTTTCTGTCTCTTCCAGTTCTTCATCGATACCCTCTATGAGGGTTATCCAAGTCCATTTGGTGTTCATTAATGATTCCATCACAATTAGTTTAATAAGGCCATGATTTGTGACACTATTCTCCAGTCTAGGACTTCCTTTAGCTTTATTACTCATTAATTGCAGTGAATGAAAAAGGAAATAAGGGAAATTCACATACCGATGATGTCCGAGATGAATCAGAAGCCAAAAATGGTACCCAAACAACAGTTTGTACCTCCCTTCGCATGTCAAAATGTTTTGGACAATATATGCTACATGCCTCCATGGTTCGATCAGAGAACTCCTTAAGACACCCTTATCACTCCCGACCAATTCCTCACTAGTTCCTCTTGTAAAATAATCCCTCAATGTTGCAGAGGAACTTCGTCTATGAAACCATAACTATCCATCTTCAGGAAATCCTATAACCTTTTCTATAATTGATACACCGACTGTAATTTTTATTCCTCAGACTATTGCATTATGGTTTTGTAGCATCATTGCAAATTCTAAAGCAATGCTCTCATCTAACCCCCGAAGATGCATGAAGTAATCTAACAACCCAGATTCCCTGAAGATTTCTGCAACCCCCTCATGCTCATACACATCCACTGTATTGTTGGGATCACTTTGGACTAGTGGTCCTCCCATCTCTTCCACAACCAATTATGTGTTTTACAGCGACACAAGAAAATAAGGGTTTCATTCAAATTCGAAGTGGGATACGATTTAAAAGGCTCAAGGTATACAGCAAAGGATTTGTAAGGTGAAATAGGATGGTGGGATGAAGATTTGTATCAGTGGGATGCAATTTACAATGAGGATAGAGGTATACACGAAGGATTTGTAAGGTGAAATGATGTTTATTTAAGGTGAAACATGATTTCAGAGTAATTATTTGTATCGGTTTTTGATAGGATATGCAACATGTCTTTCGAAGTGACATCGTGTACGGGGAAAAAACCCTTCTCTTCTGATCATGGAATTTAAAAAAAATACAGTGTATAATTATGATCTTCAACAATTTTATTTCATTCATTATCGAAAATGGGATAGGAGGTTAGCACTAGATTGACTCTTATCTCCCCAACTTAATTGATTACCTATCCCCGTGTTTATAGAGTTGAGGTACCCTTGATATTCAATGCTTTCCACACTGTAATCAACAATTGAATAAGTCTAGAGTGGAGAGAATAACTGTCAAACTTACCCATGGAGACCGACCAGGCTGTGGAGGAAGTAGTCATATCACTTTTGAGGTTGTATAAAATAGTTTCTAAGGTGGCTATAGATTTTTAATTGTGATCAAATGATGAATGAACTACTTGGATTGATGCATTTCGGTCACGCTGCATTGTAATCATTAATTTGAGCATTGGATTCTGTGTAATTTTCATGCTAAGAGTCATGTAATTGCAAGTCATAATGAGTCGTTTGAGTCCTAGGTTATGTCATATATGTTTTTTAATTTTCAAATAGAATGCTGCAAAATCTCGGTAGCTGCAAATTTGCGCTACCAAAGCTCTGTACGCTGCCAAATAGGTTCGCTGCTAAAACTTTGTATGCTGCAAATTGGGGGTTGCCAGAGTTCTGTTCATTGCTGAAAATCACCATTATCCTTTGATCTTCACCAACATTCATGGAACCTGGAAGAAGAGTAATAAAGGAGGTGAGATAGTCAGACTTGAACCCCAGGGTTTGCAGCTGTTAGAATCAGATCCAACCTTTAGATAATTATTTTAGAGAGCTGGATGTATGAATTTATGTGAGAGACTTCAAGGATAACACATGGAAGTGGCTAAATGATTCACTTTAAACTTTGATGGGGTTAAGACAAAGATCATACCATTGGATTTCTAGGTTTCTAAAGACACCATTGCAACAACTATTGGGATACCTATGCAAGGAGATAAATGGTTCAAAGGGATGGCTCTAGACTCCACCTATTGTAATGATTACTTCAAGCCAGAGCATCATAATGAAAATCTATCAGCTGGGGTACCAAGGAATTATATGCTAGATCATTTTGACATGTTGTTGCATGTAATCCAATGTTATTTTACCTATGAGGGATGCTTCAACATGGTTTATCAATATCAAATCAGGCATATTATGCACTTCAATGGTAAGAAATCTCTCAATCTACCTTTTTATCTTTATAGGATTTTGGGAAAGATGTTAGACAAGGTTCAGGAAAGGTCTAAACGAGTTGAACATAGTATCTTCCACTCTGGCCTCATCAAACTTTTAGTTCTGGAAGAACTTAGAAAAACAAAGGGATATTGGGTCACCTTCTTTTCTTCGGCAGGGTTTAGTGAAAACATCAGTAGTAGTCGACAGTAAAAAAGGAAAACCCCTTTCTCAAGTGAGAATATAGCTCATACAACATCTAGTAAATCAAAAAGGATAAGGGAGAAGGTTGAAGAATCGTTGGATCAGAGCATCGAAATATTTGAGGATGTTGTAGAGCCTTCTAACAACAAGAAGAGTAAGATGAGATGAAATAAGTTGGTTTTCACTCCTCCAGTTTCAGAAATGGTGAAACATAGAAGACCCATGACTAGGTTAGTATCAAAAGAGTTAGCTCCTGTGGAGGAAGGCCCAACTAAGGTGCATGTTCTCCATGAAGCTGAAAAGAGTATTGAAGATCAACCACAATCAAAAGAAATTGATTTGAGAGTTAATATTCTCAGGAAGCAGCTGAAGGAAGCACAAGCTCTAATTGTTCAATCAAGAGAGGAGAATAGACAAATGAAGACCAGAATAGCATAGCACATGGACTCTTGTGAGGAAGCCCTTGATAACAGTAGGAACATGGTTAGAATATCCTTTCCCCTACACAGGAAATTCAAGAATATGTATATGAATAATAGGGTTTTACAGGTAGAGAACATGTCATTGAAATGAAGGCTACAAGAAGAACCTAGACCTGTTGGTACAAGCAACAATCAAATAATTCAGAGACTCACAAACAACATTCAAAGAAGGTCTCAATTTTGGAGATTGCTCATGTCTTAGGATTGACATGTTGAGGTTGCACACAACAAAATCAAGCTTCAAAATTCATATTAGTCAAAAATAAATATTTTGCAGTGAGTTTCTACCAGAACACTGCGAAAATGCTGGAAACAAATATTTCACAACGAATATCCACAGGTTTGCTGAAAAAATGTACAGTCAGTTAGAACTAGTGTGCATTTTATTGCTAGCTAAAACGAACCTCCTCCAAAGATTTAGGTGGATGAGAGGGACAAGTGTTCCATCATCAGATCATGTAGATTGATGTGTTTTGTATACATTAACTAGCTTAGACAAGACCCTATAAATTAAGAGTTAGTTATGTTTTTTGTTGTAACCTTTTGCAATGAACTCCTGGGATGAAGGAAATCCTATGTAACTGATTGATATCGAATTCCTAAGAGGTGTAGTTATGGATAGGCTATATATTCAAGATTGCAATATGACAGAGGGGTTCAAGTGATAGAAACTGAAGCTAATACTCTCGTCTTAATTTTTGAAGTTTCATACTCTGTGTATCTGGATTTGAGGATTCTATATGCAATTGAAAATCAACTTGTGTTCTTCTCCATATGTTCTTTTACCTTCTACTTTAATGGAGTGTTGTTCATGAATGATTCATTTATAGTTTAGTTTACAAGAATGTGCAACAAAAGATTTGATGCATACTGTTGTGAAATTTCTCCATTTAAGTATTATGTATTTCTGAATTACGAAGCTCCTAGTTTATGAAAGTTCCTCAAAAAGTGAGTCAATTGAGCTGGAAGTGAGATTGTCTGATTTATTTTAGTGTTCCTCTACACTTTCTTTTGTTCATTTTTAGTAAAATATATGTTGATTGGAGGTTTCTTTAGCCCTCTTTTCTAGAGCATAGTTTATGTTCATTTAATGTATTGGAGTTGGTCTCAAATCATATTAGTTTGATCCATTATCAAGTTTAAAATCTATTCATTTACTCTTAATATTCAAATGGGTATTGGGATTACCCTATTAGCAATATAAGGGTGACTCCTTGTGCTAAAAATACCAAATATGAAATAACAAGACGATTTAACAAATGAATTCAATGAACTTCAATTAATCACTATTAGAAACTATAGAATAACTCACACTAAGCTTGTTGGGAAAATAAATAATGTCACATAAATCAAATTGGTTATAGATGAAATGAAAACACACTCTAGATCTCCTATTTACAACTGTAGCACTGCTTCCTGATAGGGGGCCCTGGCTTCCATGGAAATAGGCTACTTCAGATCACTCCATAACAAATTAACACCTCTAACACAAAATACTAATAATATATTTTTATTATTAACTCAGAGCTTCATGTTACATAGGTAGATTTCAACTCATTACCGTCCAGTTAACATGCGTTTTCCCACTTCTTCATATATAGATAAATCCTTTTCCAAGTGAATAAAACCACTTCCATACTAAATAACCTGTATTCATATCTTATAAATATAAACTTGTGTCAGATACAAAACAAGCATTCCCCAAATTTTCAGAGAAAATTCAATATCTTAGTCATGTAGAAAAAATGTAGAAGCTTCTCTTCAATTACAAGAGAAGGCAGGAAACATTCACAACAAATTGAAAGCCAAAGAGTACCAAAAAATTGTTAAGATGGGTTCTAACTACATTAAAATTTAAAAATATAAAAGAATCTACCTAAACCTACTGTACTCGGCATAAAAAAAAGTTTGCACTAAACAGAGTTGTACAATGAATCCAATTTTTTTGAGTTGAGGATATGCCAAATATTACAATTTATTCTTGAAATGGAATGTAACTAAGAATTGATATTAGTTTGCAAGGAAATAAACAAGGTATTAGTCTCTCGACTCTCGAGTCTCAACAACATGAACATCTACAATATATCAAGCTTTGCAGCAAGAACATGAAAATCATCTAGATCGATGATTTTTTCAAATACTTATTTTTCCACCGAATGAAACTCCTTTGTGTCTGCTTCAAACATTCATATCCATCAATTTTATATTCATATGCAAGGGGGATGTTACTTGTGACATTTATGACACATGCATTTGCATCTTCCGGACCAAGTGGCACTCCATGGATCACAGCAAGTGACTGAATGTATCCAGTGCCAGCAATAACACCATTATATGGATCTAATATGTTCACTTTCTCACCTACCTTGAATAATTCATGCCCTACTGGAGTTGATGGGCACCGTCAAAAACAAAAAATGTATATATAAATATAAGAAAATAACTATTACAACTAAATTCCAAAAACATGCATAGTTATTGATATAACAAAATTATATGCATTCACAGAGGCAATATTTGAAACACCAACATAATTTGGCACTGATCAGAAATGTTGAAGCTCATCAATGTTGTGGTATTTTCGACTTTCCGAGATTGCAATTTTTCCTTTAATTATATTATCTTGCATGTGATTTCATCATGCACAAATTAAATATAACACTATAATAACAGCCTATAGAGCTTGTAGATATCCACATAAACCGCTATTGATTTAGTACATACCTTTGCATGTTCATGAACCCTTTTTGAGTCTTTTTGAATTCTTTCACCACCCAAATTTATAGTTTGTTCATGTGATAGACAAGAATTGAAATTAAAAAAAAAAGAGGCTTCATGAGTGAATGAAAATGAAACCAAAACATCAACAAATTTAAAATTCAAGTGAATAAATGTTTGTAGGGGAATGATAATTAGCTTACCTCATCTAAGTCACTTTGAAATCCCTTTTTTTACCTACAACAACAAGAGATTCAAGGGAGTAGTCTATGATTGACATTCTCTTTTCCAACCCACTTATGCATTCCATTGCATGTTTATAATCCGAACTATGGTTTTCAACACCAGATGTGGTTACAATTTGGCTTTCCTGGACTAAAATACATGGCAATGATTTTCCAATTGGATTTTTTGGCATATGTTTATGTTTAGAATTTTCTAAGTCTTCCTTTACATATTCAACCATTTCACCCACATCTGGTTCTCTATTAGCTTCATGAACCTACAAAAAATTGTCAACACACAATTAGTTGGATATATAGACAAATCAAAATGCATAACACAATGTACTTACAAATATACTTACAAAAGATCCATACATAATGTATTCAACAAAAAATCCATGTACTTACAAACATGTGTTCTTTGGCTCGCAACCCACCCAGACCGATAATAATTCAATTCCTCACATTATCTCTTTATTTATTTGCACTTTTACTCTTTTCCAACTATCCTTCAACACACATACTTTCCTTCAAATCTTCCCATTGTTTGGGAGTCAAGCTGCAGTCCCTATCTTTTCCATCCAAAATTATTTTTCTACATGTGTACCTAAAATTATTAATCAATTTTCTCATTCTGTTCTTGTAATATTTGGTGGAAATCCTTCCACCAATAGTCTCAAAGTAATCTTCCATTTGTTGGATCACTCGATCCACATTTCTTGGATCTTGATTTGCAAAATTGACTTTGGTGACATCCAAATATGACCTTATTCTCATGCCCAACTTTGAGGCCCACCTTGAAGCATTTGGTCCAGTACGTACACCATCTTTTACCTCAACCAAATAAGCTTTCTTCCCTTCTGATTTTCTTTCTTTGGCTTCCCTTTATGTGCTCCTATACAAGCCTTGACTAATTATTCGTCTTTTGACCAAAGGTGATACATCTTCAAAATCAATACCGGTTGATGCCAAACTGGTGGACACAACATGTGTTTTGTTCATGGAATATGAAGACCCAATTGGTTCCTCATTGTCCACATTAGGTGTGGCACTAGATATCTCTACACCAATACGCTAACATGTGCCTTCAAATCTTTGTTTTAATTTGAAATAAAATTCTCACAAATCTACTTCTCCAGAATATACCATTTTTTCAATACTATCTTGGAGATGATCATGTGATATACTAGGAAGTTGATCATTAGTATTGTCAACATCATCTCAATGAATTGATCCACCAAGGCGTAGTCTTCTACAAGCTAGAAACAATGTGTCTTTGCTTGCCTTTTGTTGCCGCTCATTTTGTGTAGAATCCAACTTTTACCTATAAAATATTTTTTTATCAAATTAGAATCGAAAGCATAGATGGCCTAAATCGTCAAATAGATTATACACTACTATCATGAAATATGCATAGAAGTGAAAGGTACGAGGAATAACTACTTACGTATTTTCCACACCAAGAGATGAATGCAATGTGCCTTTGCTTGCCTTTTCGTTCTTATGTTTTTCTCTAGAATCCAACTTTTCCCTATAAAACAAAAAACTTATCAAATGAGAATCAAAAGAATATATAGGCTACATCATGAAATAGATTATATATAACTTTCATAAAATATGCATAGAAGTGAAAAGGACATACAAAGAATAACTACTTACTTATTTG
This sequence comes from Picea sitchensis, assembly GCA_010110895.2. Lineage (NCBI taxonomy): Eukaryota > Viridiplantae > Streptophyta > Pinopsida > Pinales > Pinaceae > Picea > Picea sitchensis. Next base: position 160,927 of record SNQJ01S0001100.1, read on the forward strand.
CAGCCAAACCAAGAGATGATAGATATTCTTCATTTCTTGCAATGTGTTCATTGTGAACACGTTCATATTCTACAACATTTTCAACATTTCTTGGGCCACTTTTATGTTTCAGCCCCTTATTCTCCATTTCCTTCATGTCCAAGATTTCCCATAAAAATCATTAGTGCATGGACAAACAAAGACTATAAAATATCTCGATTGTATAATCATGTATTATGATTAATAAGAATGACTAGACCATCTTTCCTTGCATATCATATGGTTCTATACAATGTATAAATGTATGCGATCATTTGAGATTGGCATAGTGCACTTTTATTATAACAGTGATATGAAGGTCAATATGCAACATAGTCAATTTCATAGTTTGTGAATTGGACATGCACATTTGAATCTCATTATAAATTTTATAAAAAACTTGCATTCCACAATATATGACCACATATTGTATCTAAATTTGTTGTTTAATACAACCTATATGTATGTTTGTCCATCATGATAGCATACAGTCAAATCATTTTTCCATCTTTTGTTACCACTGAAACTCAAAGACATCCATTGATAGCATTTCTCAGTCATAATTTGACAGTAAGGAACATAATCCAAGCATATTTGAAACATTGCACAATACTGAAAACAAGTGTTGTTTGGCTAATCCCATGGCTAAAACAATAAAATCCATACAAATTTTAGTAAAGATTTTAGTACAACCATTGGATAATCCCATGGCCAACAGAATAAAATCCAATTTGCATAGTGAAAATTTATTCCATAAATTTAAGATGACAAATCATCATCGTGATACATATTTGCATTTCCATCATGATCACTCGTGTATGCATCTACTTGATTTTCTTCATCGTCCTCGTACAAAAGATATTCCCGACCATGCATTACATTCTCTATTTCATTCTCTTCATTGGGAATCAAAGTTTCTTCTTCAAATACAACTTTATTATCATCTTCAACATCTTCTTCCAACGTTTCTTGTAAACTATTGCATTGCCCATTGACCATTATATCAACATATTCCATGAATTTCCTTTTCGAACGAGACTCTACTTGAATGACATATGACCATCCTAGGCTTGTTACATCACCAATTAGAAATGACTGGGTAATTTGAATAGGGGAAACATATGGCTCATCAATATTTGATAAAATTTGATGTGTATTTACATGTACAAATCCATATTGATCACATTGTATTGAAGATGGTTTGATCCATTTACATTTTAATGATATGGGACTAATATCACCATAATAAACTTGAATAATTTCTTGTATGAATCCAACATAAAGTTTCTTTTCAATGTCGTGATGAAATTCAACACTAACAATACAATCACAATTTTCCTTTCCTTTGTCCTTTTCTTCCACTCTTAAATGACTACCATAGGCCCACATCCCACTGAAAGAAGTAACGGATATACTTGGAGGTCTTGAAAGGTAAATTTCCTTGATGGTTATATCTTGACCTTCTTTTTGTGCATCATTAATTGCATCTTCAATCCAAACATCAAATTTTGGAAAATAACCATCTCCAATATTCAAATCCTCAAGTGTATAGTTTCGACTAGATGGACACATCCCTGTTCAAATCTCTTCTTCATATTTTCTACATAAAATATGAACATACAATATAGTAAAAATTATCATAATTTAAATATTAGATGAAAATAAATAAATAAAGTATCATGTAAATAATACTTCACCTTTGCCACTTATCAAATGAGTATGTGTTTTGAAGAACATAGGCATGTATCACATTTATGTCCTCATATGATAGCTTGAAGCGATGTCCATTTCCTTCTAATACTCCACCTGCAACTATTTCGTCTTCATCATCATCCCATACATGTCGATTGACATTACTAAAATACTTCATATATTCTGTGCAAAATCTTATGGCCTCTTGCATTGAATATCCCTCACACATGCTACCTTCTAGTTTTTCCTTATTACAGTTTAATTTTTTTATTTTTTTTCAAAACCTTCATAAATTGTTCTATAGGATATATCCATATCATTCTTATCGGGCCACAATGCTCTAGTTCATGTTCTAGATGTATAAGAAGATGCATAGAAATATTGAATATTGTTGGTGCAAATTCCTGTTCCAATAAGCAAAGGACTTTAACAACCTCTCCCCTCAAATTATCAAAGTTTGAAGGATCTAACACATGCAAACTCATTCTCTTCAATATTAGGTCCAACCTTATAATTTCCAATCTTGGCCCCTTTTCCAAACTTTATATGACCGCAATAGGTAAAATATCCTCGATTATGACATGATAGTCATGGGTCTTGAGGCATCTTAAGCCATTATTGTTAGTTTTCCTTCTAATATTACTACTCACATATCCAGTAGGAAAGCGAGTTTGAGACATCAACATTAAGAATTGTGCATGTTGTTCCTTTGTCCACACATAAGGAGCAATAGGTTTTCTATATTTTCCATCACCATATGTTTCAACCCAAATATTTCGACGGATATTTACTTCTTGAATGTCTAGGCGTGATGACATTGTATCATATGCACTAAAAAAAGTTTCTATAATATAAAAATCTATGTTTTTCTCAGTATGCATAAAGTAAGAAGTGTGCGTAATGGTTATATTCTTAAAGTATGACAACTTATAAAATATGCACAATTGTTTTACACCACTATCATTAAGTGGATCATTTTTACTACGAGGAATGCCACCATTTTCAATAAACTACATTATTTTTTCTCCATTCTCAATAATGTAATCACTTGTTATTGCCAATGGTGCTTCATGATTCTCTTCCTGGCCGTTGAAATGTGACTTTTGTTGATGATATGGATGATCCATTTTAAGGTAAGAACGATGTCCACAATAACTACACTTACACAAACTACTTGAGTGCCTCACAAAACCCTTAAAGATGCAAGCCAGAAATCCATGGTATCTATGAACATTGAGACTAGTCAGTGTGCCATATGTAGGAAGATCATGTATCATAAACAAGAAAGAAGCTCTTAAAGTAAAGTACTCTTTTGAATCATTGTACCTTAAAATTTTAATTGCTTTAATTCCTTTCCATAATTCTACTAGCTCATCAAATAATGGCTCTAAATAAACATCAATTGTATTTGAAGTCACACTTTTCTTTCTTGGTATAATCAATGACAACATCAAGAAAAATGGTTTGGCTACTAACCTTGGAGGCAAGTTATAATTTATCAAAAAATACTAGCCAAGTTGACCATTTAGTACACTGATCTGGGAATGGGTTCACCCCATCTAGAGATAAACCCAACCTTATATTACGAGGATCTTGGGAAAAATCGGGCCATTTTTTGTCAAATTCCATCCACATCTTAGAATCAACCATGGACCATTGTTTCCCATCGGTGCTCTTATTTTGGGCATGCCATTACATAAGCTCAACAATGTCTCGACATCTATACATTTGAAGCAACTGTGGGATTAGTGGAAAGTGGTGAAGAACATTTCTAAGAGTTGAATCTGATTTCAACCCTGGTCTATACCTCACTTATTTACATTTCAGACATTCAGTCTCAATTGCATAATTTTTGCGGAATAATACACAACCATTCACACATGTGTGGAGTTTTTCATACCCTAAGCCTAGATTAGTGATTTGCGCTTTACATGAACTCATTTTTGTTGGCAATGTGGAGTCAGGTGGTAACAACTGACATAAAAATGCCAATAAGTCATCAACACTCTCATTTTTCCAACCATGCAACGTTTGCAAATTAAGAGTTAGAAGGATTGTTGCCAATTTGTAACATCCCTCTCTGGAGCACTAAGCGAACTTATTCTTTGAGGACACTTGCTCGCAAGTGATCCAGATTATTATGATATTAAAACATTTGACTTTGATTATGATGCGTCATGGGTAGATGACATCTTGTTTTACTACATTGACATAGACAGGTGTTATTGACTTGGTTTTACTGAGTGTGCAGGGTTTTTGACCTTGAGGATGCAGAGGCATCGATGGAACCCATTGGACTCTGGATCGAGTCAGGGAGTGTGTTATTGGGGTTTGATTGATTTACTGTGATATTAATAAATTGATTAGATGATATGATGTGGACATGTTCTGACATGATTTGTTGATGACGCAGGCTGACGATAGCTTGTCGACCAGACTCACATATGGAGTAAAGGGGTCACACACAACTACCAGAGAGGTTGAGGGAGAGGTGTGGACAACAACCCTGCCACAACCTACTAGCACTCCCATCGTGGCTCAAACTGTAGGTTAACGATTACCTAGTTCGAGAGGACCCATGATGTCGTGAGGGTAGACTATGATAGTCGCTCACGATGATTCTAAGGGGTGCACAATAAGTCGGGGGCCTTATTCCTTAGAAGCCCTTAGTCTCCCACAAGTTCACCTAGCGGAGTGTCGACTCTAGGGGTTATTGATGTCTACCAATCAGTCAAGAGGCGAGTGGCACCCTTGGAGCACGTGGTGCGTCCTGAAGGGCACGCAGCGCAAAAGAAACAAAAGGAGTGAGTGGCACCATTGGAGCATGAGGTGCGTCCTGAAGGGCACA